>VVAS01055675.1:3585-13703 GCA_015103295.1 Ptychochromis oligacanthus
TGCTCGGTTTGTCTGTGCAACAGGTGTGCGCTGGCGGCGGAGCAGGATGTCATCAGGCGGTGGACCAGAGGAGCGCGAGCGGGGTCACCGTGGAAGGAACACAGAGCTCAGGAGGAGCATCAGTGACATGAACCTTAGTCTGCGGCGTCGCCAAGGCAATCATGTCAGCAACGACCCCCATGGTTCTGGAAACCAGCCTAACAACAGTGGAGGGGTGCATGACAGAAAGAACATTGTGAGCATGATCAACCCACAGCCAGGAGAGGTAAAGAGAAGGATGCAGTAAGTACAAACAGAAGTGACCACACATTTGGTCTTCTAACCATCATAAACCATTTCTGCAGATTAGGGCGTCAAAAGCTGAAGCGAAGGTTGGATGGACAAACCAGCCGGCAGAGGATGAGAAGGATTATTCCAGCTGTGACCTGGAAGTGATGTCACAAAGTCTGATCCTTCCACCTACAGACCGACCCTACTTCCTGTTGCTACAGGGTTATGATCAGAGCAAGGCAAGACATGTTGACAGATGATATCACACGTACACATACTCACAAACAACACCCACACACACGTACATTATGTAAACACGTGAACACACACACACGCAAACACTGATACACTCTTTGACATGGTGCATGCGCTCTGATGTGCAAATAAGCAAAGTGGGGCTGTGCAGAGGAACACGCATGCACACACCCTGTGCATGACATCATACCTGCATGTCTGTAATCACTGCATACTATCGGGGTTTCCATCCCTCTACAAGCTTCTCCCATTCACCACCCAGCACAAAACAGCCTCAGAGCAGCACAATGCCAAAAAATGTATCCATCCAGTGCACAAAACCCCTCTGTGTACATCACTTCATCTCACACAATGACCTCACACAGGTCTCCATTGTAACAAACTGTGACACACTTTCATTCCTTATCGACCGCCTTCGGTTCAGCTTAACATCTGATAGAAGATTGATATAAACCATAGCACTTAAAAGATAACAGACCTCCCTGACTCTCCACTGTGTGTTTTGTTTAGGATTTTGTTTTGTACATCATGTCGGGACATATGCATGTGTTTGGAAGAAAACCCACAATAAGGGAGAGAGAGAAGGATAGAGAGAGAGAGAGGAAGGGGAAGAGGCCACTGAAGGTGGACACGTTCCTATCTGCTCCTGACCTTTTGGCCAGACACTTACTAGTCCGGAGAGACTCTGCTGTTCCAGAGACGTCCACTGGACAAGGTACACTGGCTCAGGTCACTGTTAGAGTCATGTTGCACACACTTGTACAAAATACAAAGCTAGAACAGGTACACTGTTCATCGAAAGTAAGACGCAATCATTATTCTCAATGCTTTTCTTTTCTGTAAACTCCTTGTTTTGCTGGAGGTTTCTTCCTGTTAAAAGGGGCTTTTTCTTCCCCACCTTTGCCAAGTGGTTCTTCAGAGGGGAGTCATTACGTTACAATGTAAAGCACCTTGAGATGACTATCGTGAAGTGGTGGATAAAACTGAACCAAATAATATTATATTCATTTTATCCCAGCTCTGATGCGACCCTTCAGAGGAGGTGCAGTCACACATAACGGAGTGGCCCTGTACAGGGAGACAGTCCTAAAGCCAGGGGATGTGATTGGTCTGGGGAACCACTTCCTTTTCTTGTATCGTGACCCTCGTGTGACTCCAGCTCCACCACTGGCACTGACCTTGCCATGGCAGGCTGATACCGCCACCACCTGCTGCCCTTCAGGGTTGGTGGACAGACAGGAAGCTCTGAGGCAGTACCTGGGCTCTATTGAGGCGGTTTTGAAATTCCATCCTCGTCATGCAGATGCCTTGTTACAGGTGAGAGGGGCAGACAATGGACTTAAATAACTTACTCTCTGACTGTAGTTATCTAGTTGGAAAAATAACCTTTATGACAGACATCGTGCTGATCCCTTGCTTTTCTCTTAGGAGATAATCTCCAGAAATTCCTCTCCAGACTCTGGTGGCGGGCCTTTAGCTCCTGCTTATCTCTTGTCAATCATGATAGATCATGCCTCCAAACACCTGGACCCTGCTCTCCTACCACAGATATTACTCAAATCTGCCAATCTAATAAAAGAAATTGTTTGGGTAAGTAACATAAGCAAACAAAAACAATGGGTTGATATAATAAAAGAATATATGTGGGGAGCCTTGGTGACGCAATAGATCCAGCTGTGTCAGTGTCATCCAGTTTATATGTCAACTAAGTATGTAAAGTTGTAATGTTTGGCATTTTTACTTATTTACATGTTGTTTTTGGTATCCATTTTTTAACATTTGCCAAAGTACAGCTGGTCATCAACCAAAGTATTGGACAAAATTAAAACTTTAAATGGTCCTAGATGAAAAGCCAGGGGATAGGCGTTACAACATTTCGAAAAAAGACAAAAATCTCAACCTCCTGGTGAAAAGAAGGTGCAAGCTGATACATGCTGGTGCATTTTTTAATGTCTCTTGCCCACTGAAATAAAAGCCTCTTATTACTTTTTCAAACCTACCTTGAGTTCCTGGATCTAGATTTTTTTTTTATTAATTTTTTTTAGTCATGTCTCTACATTTTCCTTCTTACTGCTGATGAAAAAGTTAAGATATCACCTAAGTCAGAAGGATTCATCCTCTGGGGATCGTGAATGTCTATACCAAAGATCAAGGCAATCCATTCACCAGCTGTTGAGTTAATTTGGAAAAAAATGATGGACCAACCAACACCAACGGACAAACATTGTTTTCCAAAGTGCCATGCTGCTAGTGTAACTAAAAAAAACACAAGATGACAAGTGAATTCATGATATCTCAAGAGGTCCAGGAATGGCTCATTTATGGAACAAATGTCCCATGTCCCGTGATTTTTTTTAAAATTTTTTTTAGGATATTTCATGACAGTATGGCCCTGACCACACTTAAACAAGCCTTAAACAAACCTCAGGTAGGCAGATTGAAAATGCCACATTTAGTCAGACAGAAAAACCATCAGACAGACATATGCCCTTCATTGTGGCCTACTGGGTTTTGAACAGAAGTGAGGATGAGCTGATGTCACTTCCCTCCTGCTGGAAAATGTGCTGTAATTGTCCAGGCTGCAGGGCTAGACTCCCCTCCCCGTCCTCCACACTAAGTCTCCTCTCTTCTGTTTCCAACTATCTTTGCAGGATAACATAAAGGAATTTGGGGATAAGCATCCCACGCAAAAGTAAGAACATTTTTGTTCTATGTAATGTTTCCTCTGTTTAGAGATCTCCAGCTGAGTGATTCATGATACATTTGTGCTTGTGCTGTTATGTTTTTGGTAAATTTCTGTGGTGTGATGAAAGCATTGTAATACACTGATGTTGAAAAATGTCTCGAATATAGCTGGATAATAATAACTCAGTCTATTTTTACTTCCAGCATGGTGTGTTTCTCTTTTAGAGCACAAAGACAAAACTGACAGGGGGAATGTTCACAATAATTAAAAGCTAACATAACTTTGGCATTATATAAATGTTGTGACCAGTTCAACAGAGCAAGAAGGAGAGATAAGCACACCAAACGTCCAGAAACTGTCATCTGACCTTCGACCGCTCATGTTCTGGATGTCCAATGCCACAGAGCTTCTCAACTTCTTCCAGGTTAAAGTAGAAGCAATGGAGAAAGAGTGGGAGTTTGAAGGTGAGAATGATTTTAAAACAACAGAAGAAAAAAAAACACTTTTAGAAGATCAAGAGTATAAATTGGCACAGGATTTTGGCAATGTTGAACACAGAAATGAAAGCTGACACTGAGTCTGTAATTGATCATAATGATTGTTTCTTTGAAGCCCCTGGGGATCCAGTTTTGACAGCTGACATGGACACCTGCTCAGAAGCTCTGGCACAGCTCGATGATGTCATTATGCACACCTTCCAGCAGTGTGTGTATCACCTTACCAAGGTAAAGAAAAAAAGCCCTATACAGTGCTTTACATACCAATCACTTACTATAATCTGTTTTGGCTTAAAATTAACACGCTTTACCATTCTATGTGTGATCCTGCATGCCCGTTAAATTGCGATTTTGGATGCCCACTTCCATTTAACTTTACAGAGAGACAGCACCATAAAAACTGTCCTTTTCTGGAACAATCTCACCACCACCCACAATTGATTTTAATTTTCTCCAGCTGCATGCAGCTCCTGCATTTCCTTTGTGCTTTGCATTCTGGGAGAACAGTATGCATCAACAGCACACTTAAAAACGGACTATATTTAGGATGTACTATCTCCTTTGTGTAGTCGTAATTTGGCTATTTTTACAAGGTTTTGAATGAAAAACTGCCTAGAATTAGTATATAGTATGGATATGGGACATACTAACACATAAATAGCAACACTAGCGGCTAACATGTCCACAGTGACAGTACAAGCATGTTTGGCATGTTAGTAATCTTCAGTAAGAGTCCTAGTCTGCTCCCATATACGATTCAGCATAAAGTGAAACTAAGATTGATATAAGCGTCATTAGTGTTGTCAAACTGTGCATTTGGTTATGAACACCAAGTTAAAAATTTGACCTGATGATGGCGCTAGAGGAAAAGTCACCAAGGTCAGAGGCCTGGACCATTAGTGTCTGTACAAAATGTCATGATAACCATAACTGTTATACTGTGCTTTCTGTCCACAAAGACGCTGTACTCACTTCTTCCAGCCCTCCTGGACACTAACCCATTCTCCAGCGAGGAGAAAGAGAAAGAGAAGGATGGAGCTCGGGGTGCAGAGGGAGAGGAGAAAAGAGGGGCAGAAGGAGAGGTGGACGATGTGTCCGCCTTACCGCCCAAGGTTGCTGGACTGGTGGAAGTGTATCGCTGCTCGCTGATGCTGTCGCGGGAGGCGTGTCTTTCCCCACCGCTGACCTCGCAAACCTTTGGCTACCTCTTCTTCTTCACCAATACCTCCTTGCTCAATACTTTGCTGGAGAGAGGTGAGAAGGCACAGATTAAAGAAATCCTGTGTAGTTATTGCTGAAAAACGTGCCACTGTGAACGCAAGTGACAATTATGAGATAATGTTGAGTTCTAAATTGTGAGTAACACTAACAATACAGCAATATATACAGTTTCTATCTATATTCAGTCATTTTTTGATAGATTAGAGATGATAAAAAGTGTTCTGATGGATAAAAGGAAGATCTACTGCTTTACGCCTTCTGACAAAACAAACAGAATTTGTTGTTTTTCATATTTTGTTTTTCTATGTTCTCCTATGTCCTCTTCCTTTGTTTTTCAGATGGACTGTTTTCATGGTCCAGAGCAGTACAGATCCGTACAAACTTAGACCTGGTTCTGGACTGGTTACAGGGGGCAGGATTAGGAGACATCGCCTCTGAGTTTATGAAGAAACTGTCAAGCACAGTCAACTTCCTGTGCATTCCCAAGACTCGACTCATCCAGGTAACACAGCTACAAGTGCAGTATGCCGTTTCTGCCCTCTGCTAGAATACCATCTAACATTTTCTCTATTAACTTCTCATTTCCTAGTCATCCTGGGCCAGTCTCCAGGAAGAACATGTTTTGTTAAGTCCTGCTCAGCTGCACCATCTGCTCACTCATTACAAGCTGGGACCCACCAGAGCTCCACCGGCATCCTGGGCCCCTCCACCAGGCACTGAACTGAGTGGAGGTAATAAATAACAGAACTAAAAAAGGGTTATGATTGAACACTTAATAACTATAATGAATAGTGAGATTATATGTCAAGTAAACTGTTTCTCAATCTTTTCTCATTTTTCAGATATCTTTGAGAGCTTTTTGGACCATCCTCCTCTTATCCTGCCAAATGAGACTCCACGCCTTGACCTCTCCCAGCCAATCCCAAGCCCTGAGCTACAAAAAGAAGTTACACGTCTCCGCACCTTCTTGTGGGGACTCGACCAGGATGAGCTCCCTGCCAATCAGAGGACTCGGCTCTGAGGAAGCCCATATATGTCTCTGCACTGATGTCTCTTAGAAGTAAAAAGGATATCACCAAAAACATCAAACTGCACACCAGGAAAAATAAAAGCCGGACATGCTTTCTGTATTTTAGGGGCTGGTTGTTGCTTTTCATGACACCTTCATATCATCTCATTTATTCATTTAGATATTGTCAAGTAAAATAAATGTACTGGCTTTGGTATGTCTTTATAGGATTTGTTTCAAAGCAATGAGTAAAACCCCGTGTCTGTTAGGTAACATAGTGTTATGCTTTACATGACTGTTTTACTTGGCTTCCGTGTATGTTTTCAAACTACTTGTTTTTAATAAAACGTTGAATTCTAGCCTAAAAGACTTACAGTTTCCGTATGGTCTTTGACAAGCTTGTTTCCCACAGCAGGGCCCCTGGGGCTTGGCACACACCTCTGCTCTTATACCAAAGAAACATTCCACAAGGTGGCGATGCAGGACTCAGTCCACTTTTAGGGTAAATGATGAGTCTGCAGGTAGAACTGCTTGAATAAGGAGGTGACCGTACAACTGCATTATCGACTGATCCAAAGGCACATTCTCATTTCCTGTAATAATGGTAGCATTTTACACAGGGTCATGACTCAGGCAAGCAAATGAGACTGTGATCACCACACAAAAGGTTACCTTTACCAAGGTAAGCTGTTGTAAAGGCCAAAGCTGGAGACTTAAAAGCAGGAGTGAGTTTTAATTTCCCTTTGGTCAATGTGACACACTGATGTGTATGGTTTCCATTTTCATTAATGTGGTGCAATCCCCTTGGCTCCCTAAAGAAATGGTCCAGCTCATTAAGCATAAAGCAGCAAGTAGCTCTCATGAATAGACAGCAGACAGGTGATATCATCATTGAGAGTGAGTAACTTGAAAGTGCATCTGTTCCAGTTCTGTAATATCCAGTCAATTTCACTGTGGGGTCAGCCAGACGTCTTTAGAAAACATTTCCCAACTGTCTTTGTTTTGAAAGTGAAGTCCTATGACGTCTCACAGAAGGCCAGTTATCATGCTCCTCCTTTGGCATCCATTCAAAATAGCTTCCTTTCTTCCAGTCAGCTTCTCAGATGAGTTCCTTTACGGTAAAAAGCTGGGAAAAAAAAAAAACAAAACATCAGTCCCGTGAGAGACCCCTGCTTACATCATCACTGTTGCCTCTGGTTCTGACCCCCACTTTCTTACTGTGCTGACATCAGAAAACATCCCATTGAGAAAGACCAGTTATAGATTCTGAATCATGAAGAGAGGCTCTCTGTGGTTAAATTCATCAATTAGGTGATTGTAATCACTCTCATTTGAAATTCAATGTGGCGTATGAGTGAGAGTGAGACTGTGTTTGTGTGCTAATTTCAGCTTTCCAGTAATGCCATACAGATGTAGTCTCTAGCTTTATAATTAAACACAGATGGAAGTCGAACTGGTATAGGTCCATGCTAATTGTGTGATAATACAGTAGTCTGTGATACAATGTGGTGACCAATGTCTGAGTACTATCACTAACAAGTAAGGTTTAGTAAGAATGTGACACACACAAGGTTTTCTGTGATCTCAATCACTGACAAACTGTAGATGTCAGACACCACTTTCACCCAGAAGTGCGTAATCATAGACACACACAACCCTTTTTCTCTGTCTGACACACACACATGTGCTAAGTAGACTTCTTTACCCAGGTGCACAGCCCCACACCTGTTGTTGCAGCTCTCTGTAATTAGCTCAACACAATTATCATTGGTGGATAGAGGGAGGGGGTGAAGACAATGGGGCAGTTATTCTGTCCCTATCATCTCCTTCTCTCTCCCTGCTGTCGAGTAATGAAAGATTCTTCCCTTCTTCAAAGAGATGGAGTTTCCTACAAAACAGCTGAGTCAGAGGAGAAAAGGAGGGAAGGATGAAAAGAAAAGGAGAACAGTAGGGAGGCAAGGGTGGTAACGCAATGGTGCTGGTGTGAGGCCTAGTGGACCACAGTGATTGTGTTCATTGTTGTACACACAGGAGTCATTTTCAGGAACAAGAAAAAAAAAGCCTGTGGCTCTCACACTTAACACTAACAGCTACAACCTGGCACAGGCTCAATATCTATTTGTGATCTGGTAGCACTTTACCTGAGCCTTGTGTCATCCTAAAGCCTGCAGTATAAGAAGGTTTTTTTAGGCCATATGTCAGGCAAAATGGGCTGAAAATACTGACTATAGGGCCACTTATGATAGTTGTGAGATGTGTCCTACAAAGAAATCATAAGGGAGACTTGTGACCATTTTAGTCCAAATTAGTACTAGTAGTGTGGAATCTGGTTTCTCAGTTTGGGCCTGAGACTGAAAATATTTATGAAAACTGGCTGTATGAGACATAGTAAGAGTCAGCTCTGGACTAAAACAAAGTGAAAGTGGAATATTGTACATAGCCATGTGAAAAAGACAGACTGGGGGTGTAGGAATCTGTGTGGGGTTTGAGATGACTGAAGAGAATTTCAGAGGTGCTGGGAGGGACATCTGTCAGATGCAGACAGACAACAGAATGGAGTTGAGGTTGAAGATGGGGAGACTCATGATGAACCGGACAGCAGAGCCTCAGTGAGGTGATTAAAAGGCCAAGAGAAAGACTCAAGGGACAGATTTGTTTTCTCCTAGTTACATCACCCAATCGTGAACTCCACACATAAACACAAACTTTTCTTTCTTTCTTTTTTTTTGGTGCATGCACCTACACACAAATGCACACAGGCATACGCAGAGATATAAAGGAACCCCTGTGAGGTCAGATCCACCGAGCTGAGGCTGTCCACTGTTAGTAGGACTAGCCAGGTAAGCCTCACAGTCTCTCTGGCAGCTACAACCACCACCACCAACCACTGTATCTTACCCGGCCTTCTCTCCACTGGCGGCTGTCTGTCCTTGCCTGCTGCTGCTGGTTCTCTGAAGCAACTTTGCCTTTATGTGCATGCTGTTTGATTTGGGACACAGGCACAAATTTGGAACTGGTGGTCTTTTCCTCTTTTCCAAAATGCCCTCATCTGCCTTTCCCCTTCTGTCCTCTTCTTTCCTTCTATTTTCCTGCTTCTCTCTCTCTTTCTCTCTCTCATTCTTGCTCAGTATGTTTCTCTCGGGCCAGGGGGCCTGTGGGCCTGTGGGCAGGGGCCTTATTCCATCAGCCTGGGGCTTCTGTCAGATGCTTGTTCCATTTTGCGTCATGGTGTTGACTGAGTGGACCCCACACTTAACTCCCATAGAGCCATGGGGTTGGGCGGCAGGGCGGCCGGCGCGGGCTAACGCGGCCCCGTGTTCAGCGTGGTAATCTGATGGCCATGTTTATTTTATGTAGCGCTCCTTTGATGGAGCAGAAAAAGTCTTTGGGCTTTTTGTTTCAGCACTTTCACTGCCAGGTCAGAGGTGCTCGCTGTGGTTACGCTCAGGAAGAATAATATTTGCCCTTATATTCACTCCAAACAGGCTTTTTTCCATATTAGTGTCAGGGATACACTCTGGGTTTCTGCCTTCCACTGATTCGGCACATTGGAGGTGAAGGGTGGCGGGGGACCGCACCTCAAAAGCATCACTGCCTGGAGGATAATGAGGGTGTTCCACAGGTCGTCCCCAGGCCTGTTCTTATACCCCTCAGTAACCCCCGTCATGCTCAGCTCAGAGCCTGAGAGACAGACCTGCAGCCATATATATACATATACATAAATATATATATACATATACATAAATACATATACATATACATATACATATACATATACATATACACATATATATATACATATATACATATATACATATATACACATATATACATATATACATATATACATATATACATATATATATCTGTCCAATATTCTCTGTCCAATATTTTAGGGTCTTTACCCTAACATATAAAGCGCCATGAGGCGACTGTTGTTGTGATTTGGCGCTATATAAATAAAATTGAATTGAATTGAATTGAATTGAATATATATATATATATATATATATATACATATATACATACATATATATACATATACATACATACATATATATACATATATATATATATATATATATATATATATACATATATATATATATATATATATATATATATATATATATATATATACATACATACATACATACATACATATATATATATATATATA
>VVAS01055676.1:0-12676 GCA_015103295.1 Ptychochromis oligacanthus
GTTTGGTGGAGGGGGATTATGGTGTGGGGTTGTTTTTCAGGAGTTGGGCCCCTTAGTTCCAGTGAAAGGAACTCTTAATGCTTCAGCATACCAAGACATTTTGGACAATTTCATGCTCCCAACTTTGTGTGAACAGTTTGGGGATGGCCCCTTCCTGTTCCAACATGACCGCCCACCAGTGCGCAAAGCAAAGTCCATAAAGACATGGATGAGCAAATTTGGCGTGGAAGAACTTGACTGATAGAACACCTTTGGGATGAATTAGAGCGGAGTCTGCGAGCCAGGCCTTCTCGTCCAACATCAGTGTCTGACCTCACAAATGCGCTTCTGGAAGAATGGTCAAAAATTCCCATAAACACAATCCTAAACCTTGTGGAAAGCCTTCTCAGAAGAGTTGAAGCTGTTATAGCCTACATCATATTAAACCCTATGGATTAAGAATGGGATTTCACTCAAGTTCATATATGTGAAGCCAGATGAGCGAATACTTTTGGCAATATATTCATTTATCAACCAAAACCATAAAGCAGTGTTTGCATGTGTAGATTGGAGTTATATTCAGTGCAGGTTTGTAGTTATACAGCTCAGAGGGTTTACTGTATGTGTTGTCAGTTGTCAGGCTGGTGACTGTGGATGGTTTAAGCTCTGGGGACACCAGGGTTCAAGCAGTCCCCACACAGGTCACTGAGCCTCAAATGCTTCACTCTGCCTAGGGAACAATTGGCAGCAGGTCCCCTCTGGCCATGGAAGTTAACAGTGTCACAACCAGAACATTTCAGGCCAAGAAGGTCAGATCTTTAGCCTCTAAGGCAATGTCACTCTGCTGCCAACAGGAAACACATAACCCAGAGCAAAGACACGTTTTGAGCAATAACTCACACAAAAGGTGCAATAAATATGCACACAGATAATTTCTTTTTTGGAAGCATTTCCCTCTATGTGAGTACCAATTTGACTCCTTCTTGGTTGAAAACAAAAAAGTAAATAAAATACATTTTTCTGTTTTACTACCCAGTGTTACTTGCGGTGGTGTATTTTGGTCTAATTTATAACCAGCTTTGGTCTGTCAAGGCTTGTTCTTAATCTGACCTTGCCAACCCTGCACAGTGGTGCTTTAACCTACATGCAGTGCAAATATCATAAAAGTGGGTGCAGCCATTTCAACAGGTATAACACTAAACAAAGTCTCTTGAAGAATATTTACAGTACAGTAGGCGGCTGGCAATGAACATATCAACAAGTCAACGAATGATAAGCCAGTTTTCAGTACCGCTGCTGGCAGGCCTGCCTGCAAACTAGCAGCGAGCCGGCTGACTCCCCATAGGTTGAGCCATCTGTCACATCCTCTCGACTCTCTAAACTCTACTACCTTACCTCAGTCACATTCACACAGAGGATTTGTAGAATTACTGCATGTTATTGAGCTTAGAATAACCTCTTGACCCAGCAGCCTCTGTGCTTTAACTATCACCTTCAGTGTAATCTGTCTCAATCTGTCAGTAGTGAATGTGGAGTGACTGCTTAAATTGTTTTGCTGTGTACATTTGTGGTCATTTTCAAAGCTTACTAGCCCTTATTTTTAAGCAAGGTACAGCTGAATTTATTTTGACAGAGGATTAAATTATTTTAAATAGATGCATTTGTTAAAGCAGTATATTACAAAGCAACCCGGTGAGATAATAGCTGATTTCCTGTACCTCTGAATATATTCAATCAGTTATTAACAGTGTACTTTTATTGTTTTTTGAATAGCTAAAACATTTATAACAAAAATGTGGCAGCTTGCAGAAAACAGGAAGGTGACACAGCCATCCTAATACTCTATAATGGGTTTGTTAAGGTAGTAGCTACAACTTTCCCTTTACAAGGGTGTCTAACTCCTACTGATTTCTCTGTGTCCAGGGTGCAGCAGTGGGCCGTGTCATTTGGCAAAGAGATAGCTGCTCTGTCCACCAGGTACTCTGGAGCTAAACTTTTACAGAAGGTAAGAGACCACATGCACAAGGGACAGTTCACCTATGAAATTAATTTTTTTTTTTTTATGAACTACATCTGCCAACCAAAAGAAGCATGCAGCTAGCTAACGTTAAAGCTCAGCCAAGGGCAAGAGCCATTTATGTTTATGCCCTGTCACTCTGCCACAAGTGCAAGCCTCTAATCATGAGTGGATGTTTGCATTCTTCAGTATAGTCACACAGTTGGTGGGTGATCAGTAGAAAGAAAATAGCTCCTTACATGAAACTGGTCACGGCAAGGTTTGTGGATTCTTTTTATTAGTAACCAGGTCTAAACCGCACTGTAAAGCACATTACCTGGGCCAAATGGCAACTAGACAACTAGCTGGTGAAATACACAGATATTGCCCGTAGGAGTTGGTGGAGACCAAAACAGCGCAAAAAGGGAGAGAATTACAGGTGACAACTGGGTCATAATTTCAGTAGAGACATTGCTGCTGAGGTTTTCAAATGTATTTCTTTGCTGCTTTGAGCATCCCAAGTACAGTGCCATTTGGTTACATTATATTCAAGATAAGGCAGAAATCTCTACAGCTGATTCACCAAAACTGGACAACTCAACAACTCACACCAAAACAAATGGGTCTAGAGTTCAGAGGTAAAATATGTGAATTTAATTTGGGGGTGAACTGGCCCTTTAATATACTTTACACTCATACACAGATGTTGTCAGACCAAGAAATTAACACTCATACACATTCCCAAAACGGCTTCATGCCCTAGTACATTTTTTTGGCAATTATTATTACCAGTTATTGTGTTTTGAGATAGACAAATTATTATTTTCAGTATTTAGTATTTCGGTATTTAGTGATGACTGTGGTAGGAATTAATACCCCTCAACTGATGATCACTTGCATCAAAGTCCACACAGAGGAACATACATAGGCAAGGTTAGCTGGGTCTATGTTACATCCTCCTCTCATTGTATTTCCAGCTGTACAAACATTTCAAACTAAAGTTGGAATTGGAAGCTGGGAAAACTTGAATGTAAAGAGACAAATGTAACATATGAAGACAGAGGAAATATGACATGATGTTGCAAAACTGAAAAGGGGAGAGTGTGAATTAATCCTTTTATTCTGTGCGTTACATCAGCCAGTAAGAAAATGGCAGAGTGGCATACATTTGCTGTACAACATCTGTGCATGGCCCAGAGACCAATCTGATGACACATTTAATTCAAATACAACTCAGACATGCCTTTTAGTAATTAGCACGTGTGATCTTCCACTGCATGCCACCCTGTAGTATCCCTAGCAGGTCCGTTCACCATCTGCTAGACACACAAAATGTGTGTTAACAACATTAACCAAACTAGCTGTACAAATCACCAACCCCTATTGATTTAGTTGGTAGAAGCAATTTCCACACTGTCCAGTCACACAGTATGTGAGATATCAAAGTGATCAAAAACAGAAAGTATTGTGGTGCTTTTAAGTGCTTCAGCTGTCAAGGGAGCAGCACTTGCTGTAGTAACTGTATCCATAACAGCACTATTAATGTGCTATATTTTTCTAGCTGCAAATTTTGTTGTTATTCAGCTAGTGGTTAGTAAAAAGTATCCAGCACATTAGTCTTAGCTTTGCAACAAGGAGCCATAAATCACCCACCTCTGTTTAATCAATGGCTTTCTTATTATAAGTGGAACATTTAGTGACTCTGTCTTCTTGCCTGAGTAAACTGGGTAGGATATTGAGTGTTTTGGGGTTATGTTTGATAGTCACAAATATTGGAGTTTCACTGTTACTGCAAAGGGGCATTATTTAGTTTTTAAATTTTGCTTACATTAAGAGCCCTATATTATCCTTTATCTTGTTTTATATCTGTCTTTTCCATTTGAAAATCTAACATTTCTTAGTTATTAGATGAAGATGTATTTATTTATTAATTTATTTATTGTCCGTATTCAACATGGTACCTACATTTGCACCTGGCTCTCTAATACTACAGTCACAGTAGATAAAACAGTGGTTGGAGACCATGGCACAAGCAAAATTATTCCAACTGTGTGATCCTGTTGCCTTTGAAATGGTTGCTTCGAAGACAGGGACCAGGTCTGTGACTGCATGCAGTCAGTTCCCATCTTCAAAGCGACTTTGCTGCGTCAGGACGGTGATAAAACTGTAATAAGACAGAGTCAGACTGTTATCAGTCTGCGATTATATGGGGTCGAGTTGGCAATTACGTCCAACCTGTTTGAGATAATATGGTGATTAGCTGTGATAAATCGACAAAAATCACAAATCTGTTGTTGTCTGTTTCAAATCAGTTGCCCTATACGCAGAAATTCACTGGCTCAGATTGATTGCATTGTGTTGCCAATCTGAGAGTGATTGCAGTCAGTCCGAGTTGGACTGCGATTGTTTCGAGACCGGTTGCCTCACACCAGGTGAGGGTGTTGCACATTCAAGCTCTGGGCATTCAGTGTGTCACCACATCTACTTGCAGTTGGTCTTCAACAGAACAAAAAAAAAAAAACTCAGTGCAATCACTGGTCAGCCACAGATTTTTTCTAGTTGCAAAGAGATTGCCTATTTTTCATCTTATTTCTACTCTAGTTTGACTGAGCTATTAGGGGCCTTTCACTATGTATTCTGTTTCACCTTATCAAATCTATTTCCTCAGTAAATTTTGATAACTCATAAAATGTTGTAAATTAAGGGTAATTATCTTACTCAAGGGAACAGAAAATGAGTCCAACACCAGAACAAAGAAGAAAGGAAAATGTCATTACATTTACTTTTATTGTTAGTGCAGGAAATTAACCTTTCAGTCCTCATGCAATTACAGTATGGGATCCCTTAAATTATATTTATATAGCCACTGTGATTCACTAGCATGTAGTGAACAATGCATCAGTATTATTTGGCAAACTGGTTATATGACTAGAAAAAAAAAAAAGATAAAAAAGAAAATACAATAAAAAATTACAAGCCCTTTGTTAACATGTACATTTACTATATTATTGCACAGTTTATTCAACATGAAACAAGTTTTCTTTTTAAATTTTAAAATGTATTTAATCATTTGATGATCATTTTGAACACCACTGCTGTAATAACATGTCAGGAAAAAGACTCCTTTTGATATCTTTCACATCAGTTTCGATTGAGTGTGTTATAAGTAGATTTTAAATCTTTATGTTTTATGAAAGCATCACCGTCACTGTCTTTGTACAAACTAGTGAGGGGGTATGGGAAGATGATGAAGTCAGGACATTTTGGACATACCTAAATCTGCAAATGTTTGTATGTTTGTGTGTGCCAGAGGTGCTGCCTGTATGGTTGCATATAATTCATCTCATTCATTGTTTTGCAATGGGACTCTGTGTTTGGTTACATGTGGTAAATATTTTATAATAGTGTTTTGTTTTATTGTCTTAAAAAGATCTTCCATAGACTTGCTCTGGAAGGGTGTTTGACCTAAAAATTTCTTTTGTAAAATTGAAGTGTGTCTGTTTTAAAGAAATACAAGGATATTGAAGGTACGGTGAAGATAGAGGAGGTGAATGGAGATGAGCTTGTGAAAAAGTTTGCGGAAGAAATGGAAGAGATGCTTGGGAGGAAGATGAAAGCTGTTAAGGTAATAAAGATGCATTCAGTCCAAGCAAAGACACATTTAATGCCAACCAAACTGTCCTAACTCTGTTAAGCAATCATCACATCAAGAACTGATACATGTTACACAACATTAGAGTGAGTTTATGTAATGTTGGACTTAGTTCATTAAAAAAAATTAAATCTTTGAACGCTCTGCCTTTTGTCGCAGAGGTTAGCAGAAGCAGCAGAGGATGCGGATCTGGACCATGAGTACAATGAAACACTAGAGGTAAGGGATAATATATTTACCTAGAAAATTAAAACGTTTGTAATTTTTCAGCCTGTACAATATATGCATGCCTTAGCAAACTCATAGACTGTATATATAAAAGATGGATGTACCCACCATGATATCACCTATTGGTTTGTGGATAAGCATTTTGAAACCACAAATTTTGCCAGTTTTGTTGGTTTTTATGAAATGGATGTGACGATATTTGGATAAATGAGTAGAGCGAGAAAGTTATCAGCGAATGCTAATGCTGGCTGGCTAGCTGGCTTAGTTAGGCCTCAGTGACCCTTAGAGACCGCTTGGTGACCCCCTGGCAATCCCCTGGCAACCCCCTGGGAAAAATGTGTATTCCCCAACCGATTGGCAAGTGGTTACTGCAGGCAGTTGCAAAAAGGTATACGGTGCTGCACGAAAAACCTCCTTGTGAATGCTTTGGTTGCTTGCAGATTGCTGCAGTCACCCATTTTTTACACACACACACACACACATAAAATATGATGTCAGACACTGGTTTTGGACTGCATTTTGAAACTTCAAGAATGGAGCCAGCTTCAACTTGCCTTTTAAGGATCTCCAGTTTTACAAGTTGCTTTTTTAAACCTCAGGGTTTCTGCTTGAGAAAATTCCACAGACTTACAACTGATCTATAACCAACTGTTTGTTCTTTACTGGTGACTCACAGTCGTATTGTTAGTGTCTACCTTACTTTAACAATAGGGATGTAAGTCACATCAAGGCATAACAAGAACATTAGAATCTGCATTTTTAAACACACTGACAGTATTTAACCAACTATATAGTCACCATCTGTAATTCTTCTCTGTAGTTTGACTATTATAACTCCATGTTGATCAACACTGTGGATGAGGATCAGAATCCAGTGCCACTGGGTGGAGAATTCCCCTTGGAGGAAAATGAACATTTCAATAAACTGCCAGTCAACGTACAGCAAAGTAACATACAAGTTCCCACAAATGTCTACAACAGAGGTAACACAATCACAAAACCTTAAATATACTTGCAAATACCGTCTAGTACTCCGGACTGCCAGTAGAATATATTGTGTTTCTCTGTTTTGTAGATCCTGATATTCTCAATGGAGTCTACATGTCTGAGGCTCTGAATGATGTTTTCGTTGATAACTTTCAAAAAGATCCAACTCTCACCTGGCAATACTTTGGCAGTTCTACAGGCTTTTTCAGGGTATATCCAGGTGTGTCCGACTCACCTACACTTAGGTCAGCAAGTGAGCTTCCCAGAGTTGTAGCTCAGTTAATTGTTGGTATCTTTGGCTGCACTTTTCTCCTGTGATGACAACATAAACAGCACTGTACATAAACGTTCAGCTACATAAGCCAAACGGTATAATGTATTTACACAGCAACTGATAGTGCAAGAGACAGTCTGTCAAACATGATGACTCAGTCTCAGTGAGAGTCTGGCTGCTGGTAAATTCTGTGTGTGTGTGTGTCTGTGTGTGTTTGAGAGAGAGAGGAGTAATTAGCAGACGATTTGTGACAGCTTGTTTTACTCACCCACTGCCTCATCTATCACAACCTCATTTGACAGTCTGTCTTCATCTATCAAAGCAGTCATTTTGCCATCATTTGTTCATCTGTCCAACCAAACAATCGGCCAGGCAGCAGTTTGTCCTCTGACCATCTCTGAAATCTCTTTTTCTGCTTCCCTCCAGGCATCCAGTGGACTCCAGATGAAAATGGTGTTGTCACATTTGATTGCAGAAACAGAAACTGGTAAGTCTGCTCTCCTGTCAGGATCAGTTGTCTGTCCCCATTGATACCTTTTGAATAACTTTGGCTCCTTGAATAGTTTGGAAATGTAACACAGTTCTTCTGATGGGTGTCAGACGAGCATAACAACTCAGCCTGAAGCTCAAACCACCCCTTCCCCAAGTCAGCAGTGACTATGCATCATTAGCAGTCTTTCAGTGTCTATGGATCACCTCTGTTTTTTTTTTTTAAAGATATATTTTACTGTCTCAAAGAAACACTGGTCTATCCTTATCAGCAAGTATTTGGCAAATTGATCATACTGAATCAGCAGCAGAGGTGTTCAGGGAGGTAGGTTCCATTCACACTTTTTGTGCAAAGCATCTGATCAGTCAGCCTTTGTTGGCATAAGTTAAGAGTAGACCTGCAAAACTCTGCTGTTTGTGTTCAGTTAAACTAAAATAGAAGGGCGTGATCAGAGGAACAGAATTAAGGTTTCATAAAGGCACATAGCTTTTGATGTGGCCCAGATGCAGGCACGTCTTCATCTGTACTGTTGTAAAAATAGTCACGAACTGGTCTATTAAGGGCAGTTGTGGCCAAACAAGAAGTATTTCTTGTTAACCTAAAGAATACTTTTGGGTAGATAGAGTCTGATTCAAAGACAACAATACATTTAGTCATTTTGTGCAAGACTTGCTTATACAGTATGCCCTTTGCTTTTACAAAGCATGCTGCAGCATACTTTGCAGTAGACTCTTTGTCATTCTAAATGGAGAGAAAGTGCCACTGTTACTGACAGTGTGAGTTCTTTTTACATGTACATGGCAGTGTTACAGTGTGAAGCAGCTAACTAGAATTGAGCCATCATTAATTTAGTGTTTATGCTTATTTCTTTGCTGCTGCTGCAACATATGAAAATGTCTTCACTGTAAAAATTCAGTATCAGGAAGAATAAGGGCTATTTAGTGAAGGCAACTGTGTCTGGTTCCCAGATAGAAATACTGTTGTCCTGGAAAGCGGAATTAAAGGAAGAAGACAGAGTAGATTTGGAAAGTTGCTGATCACAGCTGCTGCTGTAGGGGAAATCTCATTTATGTTAATTAGCTTAGAAAATCAGGGGATGGTAATAAAGAGATAAAGAGAGGCACGAACGGAAGAACAGAGGAACAAATAAAAGGATAAATGTTCAACTCTGTCGGCTCTGCTTGTCTGCTAGATTCGTGGTAAATAACAGAGACACTGTTCATACCTGATGTTACAAATAGGTTGTAAGTGCTTCCTACTTCATCTTTCTCTTCATGTCTTTTAGGTATATCCAAGCAGCCACATCTCCTAAAGATGTAGTAATCGTGGTGGATGTCAGTGGCAGTATGAAGGGGCTCAGACTGACAATAGCTAAGCACACCATTAATACCATCTTGGACACCTTGGGAGAAAATGATTTTGTTAACATCATAGCTGTAAGTATATGCACAAACAATTGTACAAAAGACAAATGCACGTGAGCAGCCTAAGACTCAGTACATCTAAGTCCTCATGAGCGTGACATAGAGATTAAAGCCCTAATAACAAATGCACTTGAACTGATGCACAGGTACACACGAAGATACCCATGCACATGCAAACAGACCTAAATCCAAAATTTGGTTCACTGGTGTGTAGATTCTCAGCAACATCAAAACTTCCAAAATCATTTTCTTTTTAGTTTTTTTTCAGGATTTGGGCTGTGTGTAACCCTACAACTACAAATCTGTGTAATAAGCATGGTTTATCCTTGTATTACTGCGTGTGTAATCATACGCCTCCTGCAAATCCTCTGCCTTTAAGCTGTTTTTTTTTTTTTTACCAGAATTAAAGCTACACTCCTTTCAGTCGAGTGACCATGCAGCAAAACAAAAAAAATCTGTATTCTCATATGTCAAAATTATATATTCTCAAAGGGAAAAAATGGTTCAATTCACACTTTTTGTAAAGTATATTCATAATGAAACTTGGCTTGTTTGAACCCATCTTGAAATAAAACAGAAATCACAGGTACACACAACTGAAAATAAACAACACACAAAAAAATGACCTACTTTAAGATCAAAATCCACTGTAATACAGTATGTGTCATCTTAATACAACAGCTTTCATATTGTCACTTTATCAGTCAATATTTAGAGATGGTTGGTTGGAGTGAATAAGTGTAATTTAATTACTTTGTAGTATTTAGGGTAGTAAAACTGCAGTGACAATTGTTTGTCCCCTGCTGTAAATGTTAATGATGTTGACTCTTCATCATACTGCTCATTGACTATAATGGTTCATGTGAACTGGTTTCTGTCTCCAGTACAGTGACTATGTTCGCTACGTGGAGCCTTGCTTCCAGGGCACGCTAGTACAGGCTGATCTGGATAACAGAGAGGTAAAACACACACACACAAGCACCCATGATAAATGGCACACACTCGCACGCTCATGACTGATTAATTCAATTAACCTCTTGTAACCTAATAGTCATAAGTCTTCTTGCTAATACCCTGAAGACAAAGATTATGCTGTAATCACATAATCACACACAGTTAAAACATCAGGGTTTCAACCTGTTCTTTAAAGGACTTACTCAACAAAACCCTAGAAAGCATGTGTGGTAAAAGCAGAGCGTCTTCAGCCTCTACTAGAGGTATATATATATAGATATAGATATATAGATATATAGATATATATATAGATATTCCTTCTTTCTCCACAAATTCCCTTCTCTTCTCCTCTTCTAAATTTATGTGCTAAACACCAATAATATCATTGTTTTGTTGCTTTTTGCGTTTTTTCCCCTCCCTTTGTTCTCCTTTTTTTTCTTCACCTGCTCAGTCTGCTCAGTCTGCTCAGTCTTTGTGTGCCTGTGTATTTTTGTGGTGTAAGTGTGCCCTACTTTCACTCCCCTCCACATCATTGCAGTTTAGGTGAGGTCGCTGGCCACTGACAATTTTAAGTTGGTCATGTGACCTGTCAGCAAGGGATTTGATTGGTTGAATACATGGGATAGGCTGTAGCAGAATGGGCTTACAGATGTTGGCTGACACACTTGCATAAGTAGGAACACACATGTACAGGAAGACAATCATCAGTTTTGCAATTGTTATATATATGTGTGTGTGTGTGTGTGTGTGCGTGTGTGTATGTGTGTGTGTGTGTGTGATTTTTAAATCCTATCAGTTCAGCTTTGTCAATTATTGGGAAGATTACTTAGCCTAAACAGAGGCTGCCGGTTAAAAGTTTTGCAAATATGCAAGATTCTCCAAATATACAGAGCAAATTCACATTAGCAAACAATCCCATTTGTCAGTCATTTTTTTGCTTAGTACAGAATACCTCTAACTGTATAAAAATACAGAGAAGGATAGATCAGATGTCTGGGTTTCATTTTTTATTTATTTTTTATTTTTAATTTTTTAGCTTTAACAGTATTTCACTACAATTGTGGCTATTTTGAGCATTTTTTTTTTCAGAAAAAAACTCTTATATTTAAGTATCATTTAAAGTTTCACACAGCTTGCTTTTATTATTATCATTCTAATTATTTTCTGTTCACATACACACACCTACTTTATGTACAATGTACCGTTCACTCAAGGCCTTGTATTATGTGCCATAAATAGCTGTGTGTTATGGTCATGCATACCAATGCTTGCTCTGGTGTTGTTAGAGGACCTTGCCGATGCTTTGTAGTTTAACCTTTTTTTTTATTTTTGCCTCTGCCAGGGTCCCTTTTTTTTTAAAACATAGAAACAATAGCAATAGAAGTAGTAGCGTTTTTTGTTCTCTTCATTATTTCAGAACTGAGACCACCAAAGAAAGCACATTTCCTTTTAGCACTTCAAAAATGAGTCTCACATTCAAATTGCACTTTGTTTTCAAACTGGTTTTTTTTTTATATACAAGTGATTAATTAAGGAAGTGTCTACATCCATCCATGGCTCAAGATGCAAAATTTCAGTGTTTGAGATTTATAAAAGAAGACGATGCACACTTACAGCTTCATAAAACTGACAAAAAGAATAGAGTAGGCCTTTGTGTATACGCACTATTTTGTGGTCATTCGTCCTCTTATATGTGGGTGAATGTGTCTGTTTGTGTGTTGATTAATCTTGATTACCTTCTGGTGTTGCAGTAGATTTGCTCTTAGTGGTCAGTGTGCCAGGAAGCTGGGGATAATCCCTCCACTGCACTCTCTTCTCTATGTCTCTCCCTCTCTTTTTTCTGTTGTGACTAATTCAGCTACATTTACCCGAAGGGAAAGAAGCTTGGCTTACTGACAGTGTCTGTGTGTTTACTTTTTGGGTCTCGCTCCAGCATTTCAAGCTTTTGGTGGAAGAGCTTCATGTCAAAGGAGAGGGCAAAGTAAAAAAAGCAATGAAGGAATCTTTCAAGATCCTCAATGAGGTTTGTCTTTCTTTGCCACAACCATAGCAACTGCTATCCCTAGGTCTTAACAGTATGCATAACTGCAAATAATTACGTTAAATGGTGAAGTCATTAAGGAATTCCTATGTCCACAATTCACAGAGCTTAAGTGCAAATTTGAAAAACTGATTAAATTGGGTGTGCATGTTTGTGTGTTTAGGCTGCCGCACTGGGGCAGGGCAGCCTGTGTAACCAGGCAATCATGCTGATAACAGACGGAGCCATGGAGGACTTCCAGGATGTTTTTCAAGAGTTTAACTGGCCGGAACGACGGGTATTGCAAACACATACAGAAATATAAAGACCAGTACTATCAGTACCATTAATATCATCAGTAAAAATCTGTTCGGAGTATTAAAATAGTGTGGCTTATTACATCTTACTACATACAGTCCCTGACCTTATCTCCAGGTTCGAGTGTTCACCTATCTGATTGGACGGGAGATGACGTTTGCTGAAAATGTCAAATGGATTGCCTGCAACAACAAGGGTAAAAACCAAGTGGTTTCATTTTGGTGGATTTATTTGTTAAGAAGCAAAGGCCTTTTTATATTTATTGATGAAACCTTCATAATCCAAACAAGAATAAATTGAAAGTTAAAGAATGTAAAAAAAAAAAAAAAAAAAAAGAAAAAGAGAACTCCTTTC
>VVAS01055687.1:0-10932 GCA_015103295.1 Ptychochromis oligacanthus
GGAGTTTTTCTTCCCACTGTCCCCAAGTGCTTGCTCATAGGTGGTCTTCCGATTGTTGGGGTTGTCTGTCCAATATTTTAGGGTCTTTACCCTAACATATAAAGCACCATGAGGGGTTGTTGTTGTGATTTGGCGCTATATAAATAAAACTGCCAAACAAGGGCCCCCAGGTCTGGCCTGTGTTCTGTCCACTGACTGACTGTATGACAACTTCCCTTCAAGGCCCGCCTGTTTTGGTGGGGCCAACATATATGGCATAGAACACAGAGGTACAGCTCCCTGAGCTCACACAGAGTTCACTCCCTGAGGCGCACAACAACAGTTTTCCACACGGTTACATGTACATTAAATCATATAAGGTGAGATTAGCATATTACATGAGGCTGAAAAATCATTCCCTCCAATGTATAACTTATTGTTATTCCCATCACTGCTGCAGCTACTTTTTAAAAATATGTATGTTTTGATATTCTATGTTTAAAAATTTATTCCTATTCTACATTTGTCTTTCCTTTTGTTTCTATTTTTTGTTTTTATTTCTGAGAAATACCAAAGAAAATGTCACTGTGCCTCAGTATAGAACATACATACACACAATAACGATGATTCTGAATCTGTTTGAAAGATTAAAATGCATTTACTCTGATTGTGTTCACAGACTGTGGCTCTCCTTTAGCCTTCACCCCTTCCTCTACAACCTCAGCTTATGAGGTCAGGTAACCACACCTCCTCCACTCTGGTCCTGCCTCAGAGCTGGTGACTGAGAATCAGACATTGCCAAAATAGACTGAAATTTCATCACTTCCCTTCATCAGCCACTGCTCACAGTCCTGAATCCTTTTAAGGAAAAAGATGAAGCAGGAAAAGAGGCAGGCTAAAAGAGGCATGTAGAGACGTGCAGGCTAAAAATACAAACTGAGAGTCGCAAACAATTTTTAGGCCAAAAGTCTGATGCTGCAGAAAAACTGACATATCTTTAAATGAAAACATAAAGTATGGAAAGAAAACGTTGACAAACTACACTGACCAGGGATCAGCAGATATGTCCATTAGCACAGAAAGTGAGTGATGGTATCAGGAGTGTGGGGCTGAGAGCTGGTGACTGTGAAGGCCATTCCATTATAGACAGAAAATACAGCAGACATTTTTCAGCTAGAGAGGATGTTTACTGTAGACACCGAGTCTCAAAACACTAATACTGACTATCAGCAAAGGCATTTTCCTAATACCAGCCCACTAGGAAACCCTCCGCCACTGTAGTCAATGTTGTCTCCTTTGTTCTAAAGAGAAATTCCCTTTTGTTTGGCAGTTAAAATGACAGGATTTTATGATGTAAAAATGAGGCCAAGATAAATCATTTCACAACTTTCCCCACCGTTAATGTGACCTATAAACTGTACAATTCAACTGAAAAACAAACTGAATTCTTCTAGGGGAGAAAAAAAATAAGAAACCAAATGGTTGCATAAGTGTGAATATTTGTTCAGAATTACAATCTCTGTACTATTCATATGATGGCAAGAAGCCTTTTCTTATGAAGACAAACACCTCAGCTTGGCTAAACTTTTCAACAGCATACACCAAGTCTCTGAAAGCATGTGGGAAAATGTGTTATGGTCTGAGGAAACCACGACTGAACTTTTTGGCCAATAATTCTAAAAGTTTGTTTGCCACAAAAAACAACACTGCACGTCACCAAAAGAGCATCATATTCACAGTGAAGCACGGTGGTGGCCGCATCATGCTTTGGGTCTGTTTTTATTCCGCTGGAGCATGACAAAGCACAGGAAGAAGATGGAAGCTTTGGACCGGCCCAGCCAGAGCTCAGACCTGAATCCAGCTGAAATCTGTGAGGTGACCTGAAGAGGGCGCTGCACAGGAGATGCAAGATGCAGGAGTCTGACAGATTTGGAGTGTTTTTGCAAAGAGTGGGCAAATATTGCCAAGTCAAGATGTCAGAAAAGTCAAAAGACTGAATGCTGTAATTAAATCAAAAGGTGCTTCAGCAGAGTTTCAGTTTAAGGGTGATCATATTCATACACTCAAGTTACTGTAATTTTTATTTTTTCCCCCTAAAAAATTCAGTTCAGTTCAGGTTGCCGCTCACATTAAAGGTGGGAAAACTTCTGAACTGATTTATCTTGATCTCATTTTTTACACCACAAAAACCTGGCATTTTAACAGGAGATCGTAGACATTTATTTCAACTGTAAACCCCACTCTATCAACACTTTTACTGTGCTAATCCTCACTTAATGACTGATTTCTACAACAACTTTGTTTTTTTGTTTTGCTTTTTTTTTTTGATCAAGCACTAAATCAAATGAGTACTGAAAGTGAGAGTCCTGATTCTTCCAGCAGCAGGGAGACATGTTAAATGTGTTAACAGGGAAGTGAGGAAGCCGAAGGCGTCATTCTGCTGTTCAGACTTCAGACATTCAGCATCATCCAGATATGAAGACTGCATCCGTCTCTCTGCTCCTCGGTGAGTCAAACACAGAGTTTTTACACTTATTCATTTCATATAGCTCCATCCAATGCACAAAATGTAGCATCATTTCTGAATCCTAAACAAGCTTTTGGTGACCTCTGTCTTTCTGTTGCAGGTGTGTGTGTGCTGCTGCTGTCTGCACTGACTGTTTCTGCAGGTGAGTTGATGGAAGTGAAAACACTCAGTGACACTCCAACAATAATACAAATACACTGCTTCAGACATTCAAGTTCAGACATTCAAATCTGTAACTTTAGTGTCTTTTTGTTTTGTCTTTATGCTTTAAAGTAGTGAAACTATCCTGATTTGTTTTTAGCATGAAAGCTAGCTAGGGGTAGCAGATAATGCCACTGCAGTTTTGTGCTTCCACTTCCAGCACCACAAAACTGAGGGAATAACCTGCTTACTGCAGGCTGATTCTTTGCTGTTCGTGGTATTTGCACAATAATTCCAAAACCTAGAATGCAAAGAACAAAAGAAGTCATTTTATTTAAATTTGCCGTGGACTCAAACTCAGCAAAGTATGACCTGACAGTGTTCATTAAAGGCAGCTTGGTCCTTTAAAATCTGTCTGGGCCTCAAAACCTTTAAAATGATCTTTGAAATCAAATGTTAGAAAATAATTCACAGAAATGGGTTCAGTTTTTATGCTGATGACAAACACATGTATTTGACTATTAGATCATCTAACCCTGGTTTGCTGAGTTCTCTCAATCACTGCTTTTGTTACGTCTGTAAAGTTTGGTTAATCATGTTTTTATAATCATGTTTTTATAATCTTTAATATTTCAAAGCTACTCTCTTTCTAAACCTTTAGAGGCACAGAGGTTATTTTACTCGCACAGTTCAATCATTGGTCAAATTATGCTCAATATATTTTGAACTAAATACACAGAATTATGAGACGACTTAACTTGACTTTTCGTCCACAGAGATAGTTTTAAATGGTTATCCTAATAAACAGTGATGAAGCTCTTTCTGTTGACGTGTCATGGAGTTTTTAACTGACTTTCAAGGGAAAATAACCATGAAAAGCTTGTTTGCAGCAATCTGTACAAGTTAGTGACCAAAACTAACAACTTCTACAACATGACATATATACACTAAGACCTGAAGTTGGACACAAACAATCAAAACACTAAATGAGCAGTAACAAAATGGATGGATATGTGTTCAGATTAAACATTCAGTATGTGAAAAGGACCATCACCTGAAGCAGCCAGTAACAGAAATTTAGTTTTGCCAAAAAAAGAAGGATAAAAGTTGCAGCAGGTTTATAGAAGTTATGTGTGTACCAGTGGTGTGCAGCGATGGTAAAGATGTTATGAAGGTGAGCAGTTCTCATGAAAGTCTTTCCTTTGAAGACTGGGACCAAAGGATTTTGTTGTCCTAACATCATGTCAGTGATCAGACCTGGAGGTGTGATGTGTGATGTTCTTTGAAGGTTTGATTGTTGAGGACCTCCTGTGGTCAGATTAATGTCCTTGTGCCCCTGAAGCTCTGATGCAGGTTCTGTCAGACTGTGAAAGTGCAAGTGTAGTACTGTCTCCATGAAACATTTAATCATCTCACCAAGCTTATTCATCTTATTCAATGACCTCAAATTGATGACAGCTTGAACAGACGGTTTATATTTTAATATTTTTGTTAGCATAGGTGACCTGGCACCACATCTGGATTCTGGTCTTGATAATAGAGCTAGTGATGAGTGTGTGAGAGAAGGTCTGATGACCAAAGTCCATCTTGAAGCTGGTTGTTTCCTCTTTGGTGGATTCTGTTCGTTGTCTGTTAGTGGCTACATGTTTTAATTTACTCTGTCTGTCCTCCAGTCTCTCTGCATGTCAGTCCAAACCTTCAGCAGTTCTTTAGTGGATCTTCTTCAGTGTCTCTGAGCTGTGTTGATGATGATGATGGACAGACAGCTGATGGATGGACAGTGAAGAGGACCAGAGGAGGACTCACTGAGGACTGTGGAAATGCTACAGACTTTGAGATGACTGATAGTTTGTGTGTTCTGGATCTCAACACCTCCTACAGTGGAGATTTCTGGTGTGAAAACTCATCTGGACAGAAGAGCGATGAAGTCTCCATCAGTGTGTCCAGTACAGAAAGTGAGCTGTTCCCAGCTGTCTCTCTGTCTCTCTGTCTCTCTGCTCTGTTGGTGGAACTCTGTCTCAAACATAACTCTGTTTGTCTGCTATTCAGAAAAAGGTATGATCCTGGAGATCCCTGCACTTCCTGTAAGACCAGGAAGTGATGTCACTCTGCAATGCAAAAAGAAGAATGGTGACACAGTTGCAGCTTATTTCTTCTTTAATGGACGCCTTGTTGGATCCGGATCTGGATCTAAATCAGAGCACGTCATCAGAAGAAGCCAGCAGTCTGATGAAGGTCTCTACTGGTGTGCTACTGACACATTTGGAGAATCTCCTCAGAGCTTTCTTAGGGTCAGAGGTCAGGAAACTGACATCACTTCCTGTTTAAAGACATGAATTAAGCTGCTGAGCTGACTTATTAACATATTTCATCATCTCTCCTCCAGGTCCTCCTCTCAAAACCCCCGTCCCTCCACCTCCAATGTCTGAGGCCATTCCTCCTCCCACCAACTCTTCCTCCCCTCCTCCTCCTCCATCTGTGTCTCTGATCAGAATCTTCTGCCACCTGCTGGTCTTCTGTCCGTACTTCGTCTGCACCGTCCTGCTGCTGTCGATCTGCTGCAGGAGGAACTCAGGTACAAACTCATGTAGATACTAATAGAAAAACTTCATCCTTCAACACTCCACCCTGATTTCTCGACTCTGCCCACAGGTAACAAACATGCTGTTTCCATGGAGACGCCCTTGCATGTTGAGGAATATGACGACATCATTGCCGATGTCACCACTGAACATGACTTCTGAGCTGATGGATCCTCTGAGTGATTAGAATGTTTCCAAACCTGTAAACTCTTCAGATTCCTCAATCTGATCTTTGAGTTTCTCAGTCAGAAGCTGAGCTGTTTGCTGATCGATCAATAAGCTGTGAAATTAATTTCTGAAATACTGAATTAATAGATGAAAGTGTAGAAACATGAATCAGACTGCTTTTATTCACGTCTTTCTGTTTTAACTGCTTCCAGCAACAATAAAAGATTCAAACATTACAAATGTGTGAAAGTGTTACAGAGCTGAGCTGCACGGGGCTGAAGGAGGAACATCATCAGGATGCTGCAGCTGCATCACTCCAAACATACTAAATAACCTGTAATGATAACAGTATCATCATACTGTCATCATTACAGGTAACAAACAAAACAAACAAAACCAGGAAAGACGACACAGAGCAGAAGTGATCTCAGCAGCTGGACGGTCACTTCTATTTTAGATCTTATGAAAACAGCTCAGTCATACCTGAAGTGACAAACTGGCCTGGCACAAGACAACTTCTGCTTTTCATATCCCTCCATCTGATCTACAACTTTAATCTCAATAACAGAAACATTTAATGTTATTGTAAGATCCTTTACTTGTTAAATTAATATATTTGTTATGTTATTATCTTATTATGAGAGACCCATTTATAAATTCAGTCCTCTCCTTGTAGTGGTTTCATTCTCCTGGTGAGCAGAGAGAGGATCTGAAACTGCTGCATGAACTGTTGATCAGGAACCTTTTAACAGTTTAAGTTCAAAGTGAGGTAACACAATAAAGATGACAGTCATTTATGAAATCATGAATTTGCTGACATTTACACAACATTTTAAGCTAAAAAACAAACAAAAAAAAGAACTAAAAAAAAAAACTACCTCAATGTAAATAACTGTCATTCATAGGAAACTCATTGCTAAATTTAATGTGACCTGGACGCATGTGCAGTTACTGTTGGACACAAGGACCCCCTGACATCCTGCCCCCTGTAACAGATCCTCTGTGTGAGGTTATTATTTAATGACTGCTGACCAAACACAAACAGTTCATCTTTTCTCCCTCTGGTCCTGTAAGGATCTGGTGAAGGGCCCATGGTGTCTGTGTGATGGTGCAGTTTATGATCCACTGACTTCATGTGGCACTTAGCCTGTAAAAATAATCTGACAGGGTCCAGATTTTCAGTGTATTGATAAACCTTTCAGTTTATGCAGAGTTGCAAAATACTGTAAAAACTGCACCAAAATCTCAGAGTTCCAATGATAATTCCACTCAAGTACAAATGCTGGATGTTCCTCCAGAGGAGAAAGGTTTAAGTTCTATGTGAGACTTTGGTTTTAGACATTTGGTTTCTTTTGCTACTGGGTAAAGGCATAAAACTACCTTGTTAAATGTCAGGCACCAAAATTACTTGGTTAGATTTATGCAAAAAAATCTATTTCAATAGGATTTAGGCTCAAAACAACAATAAAATATACTATATTTGTCCCAGGAGTTCAGGAATTCCTGTGTTACAGCAGCCAGAACATTAAACATAACCTATAATAAAAATGGCTTAATAGTTTAATAAAATACAAAATATCTCAAAAAGATAAACTATACACAAAAAATAAATTAAATTAAATACAATAAGGAGCTCCATAAATTTAATCTAACAAATCAGTGTGTTATTTTGGAATGAGGTAGGATCATTGCCTGTATCTTGGCATTTGAATGAGTCTGTTAGAGAAAGTGCTCCACGGCCTGTCCAGTAAGCGGTGCAGAGGGTGGTCAGGATTATCCATGATGGGTAACAGTTTGTTCAGTGACCTCCTCTCCACCACAGCCTCAGTCATTTGGATCCATTCTACAGTGGAGTGATGCCACATCAACAACAACTGTAAACAGCAACCACAATAACAGAGGAGAAGTCCCTCTGCAAGTCATATGGATGCAGTCCAACATTCCGTCAGTTCAATATCCGGGCCACAGAAACGTTCCTTCACATTAACGTGTCTGGGATTATATCACTTTTCACTCATAATCAGTACAGTCCCTTCACATTTCTTCTTACTGCTCTGACTGTCGTCCATGTTTACCTGAAACGTCCTGAAGCCAGGTACAGTCACACTGTAGTCCATCTCCATGAAACACATAATACTGCACTCGTGGCTTTCAATCTGAGTGTTAATCAACTCACCAAGCTCCTCCATATTATTGTCCAAGCCTTCATATTCCCCATGATGATCACTGGAACAGATGGTTTATATTTCCCCTGCATAGCACCAGCTCTGAAACACCATCGTCTCCTCTGTAGCTCCTCCAGGAAGTCGTGCTCCAGGCAGTAGAACAGTCAGCTCCATCAGCTGGTGTAGATTCTCCACCGCCAAGAGTGCACTGGGAAGAAAAAACACAAGAAAACTTCCAAAACACTTTATAATAAGAACACAATGAGAAAGGAAAATCCAGGGTATGAGATGATAGAGTGATTAAAGTAAAAACAAACAAAAAACAGAAACAAACAAACAAACAAAAAACAGTGGGAGCTGCTGCAACAGGCTGACACTCAGCACAGCACCATCTTAAAAAACAAACAAAAAAACAGTCATGTTTAGGCAGGGTTTGAATTTCTATTTCCTCTCTGACAGACTGAAAATAAATCTTCTAAATATTTATGTAAAAATCTAAAACATGCTTTACTGTGTGGCTCCCCATTTCCCTGAAAACCTACAACAGAGGTTCAGAGTGCAAAGTTACTCACAGACCCACAGAGACACATCAGACGGGAAACGGGAAACACAACTGGCTGAAATAAAGCAGGGTAATTAACATGAATGTTATCCTTTCTAATATTTCTACGTCACATCATCAACAACTCAACAGCAGAAACTGTTCCCAGAGTTTTTTACTGCTGCAGTTTGACCAGCTGAACTGAACTCCATCAAAGCAAACAGATCATCATAACTGTAATCACAGCAGCACATTCATACAGAGAGCAGCAGCCAATGATACAGAGTGTGATAAAAGGGAAGTGATGAAACTGAAGCTGAAGGCGTCTCAGACAATCAGTCATCTTCCAGACAGCATGAAGCCTGCAGCTGCCTCTCTGCTCCTCCTCGGTGAGTCAAACATTCATTCATTCACTCTGCCAGCAGCACAGAGTCTGAGCTGAAACACAGTCAGAGCTTCACCTGCTGGTTATTGTCACCACAGCCGCTCTCTTACGTCTAACTGTGACATAATCCGGCATTTAGATCAGTTACTGTATGAGGATTTCGTTTGGATCTGAGCAGCAGGAAACCAGCAGAGACTGCAGGAAGTTTGTGGTCCAGCCAGGAAATAGTCAAACACACAGCAGCTGTAATACAGCAGTTGATTAGATAAAAGACAGTGTTTGTACCATTAAAACCTCAAGTTTACCAATTAAATCTGACTCACCCGGTTCATTTCCACAAACTGCTTGATCCAAATATCTGATTCAAAGCTCTTCAGTCAGTCATCTTAAATGTTCGGATATCACTGAGGGTTAAAGGGGATAACATGACCCAGCTGAAGGTTTTAGTTTGTGTGTATGTTTTTAATTATGACAGAACAAGGATACAACAATTAGTCAAACTCAGTGAGGATCATTTACGTCTGGTCTCTCCTTTAAGGTACAGATGTGAGTGACTCCCAGAGCAGCTCAGACAAATCATGAACATGTTGAACAAGTTCAGAAATCCCTGAAGTTTTTTTCCTTCTGCATACATGTACCTAGTGTGGTATACTGTAGCCTGATGTGCACCTCCCTACAAATGTAACTTACAGTCATTCAGATGCACATCCCAACATCTGTAGTTGGCCCCTTTGATCCACTGGCGTTTTGGACTGCAGGAACTTTTCATATTTCTACTAACAGCTGAAGGCAGTACTCCTGTTTTTCTGTGTCTGCACTGCAGGAACTGGGGACTATCGTACTTCTTGAAAATCTGTCTTTAGGTTCTTTTTTTAGCTTCCAGTGTGTTTGTGCCCCCAGAAAGTTCCAAAACTGTTTGGTCTGATGGCTCTCAGTAACGCAGAGTAACACCCTCCTTCTGCCTGAATCACTTCAGTTGTCTTACACACAATTTCCTCTGACATCTTCTGTCTTTACTGTATTTCACTGATGTAACACTAACTGTTCTTCAGTGAGCTCCAAATTCAACATGATACACTCAGTTTGTCTGTGTCAGTTAGTGACCTCTGACCTTTAGTGACCTCTGTCCTCCTGTTGCAGGTGTGTGTGTGCTGCTGCTGTCTGCACTGACTGTTTCTGCAGGTGAGTTGATGGAAGTGAAAACACTCAGTGACACTCCAACAATAATACAAATACATTGCTTCCTGCCTGAGGCCTTATTAAATCTGTAACTTTAGTGTCTTTTGTAAGTTTTATCTTTATGCTTTAAAATAGTGAAACTATCAGACATTCAGACTTGAAGTTTCAGGTCCAGAGGTGGAGGAAACCTGCTGCAAGCATAACCTGATTTGTTTTTAGCATGAAAGCTAGCTAGATAACAGGGGTAGCAGATAATGTGCCTGCTCTTTGGTGCTTCCAGCGTGCAGCGCCACAAACTGAGGGAATAACCTGCTTACTGCAGGCTGATTCTTTGCTGATTGTATTATGAACTTTCACAATAATTGCAAAAGACCACCTAGAATGCAAAGAACAAAAGAAGTCATTTCCATTTGCTGTGGACTCAAACTCGGCAAAGGAACATCTGACAGTGTTCATTAAAGGCAGCTTGGTCCTTTAAAATCTGTCTGTGTCTCAAAACTATGTACTGATTTTAAAATGATCTATGAAATTATTCACAGACGCAGGCCTTTTTTCCATTTTTATGCTGATGACACACACATATATTTAACAGTTAAATCGTCTGACCCTGGTTTGCTGAGTTCTCTGAATGACTGCCTTTATTAAGTAAAAACCTTTGTGCCCAGGGATTTTCTTCAGCTAAAGAGCCTGTTGTAAAGAATCTGGTTTGACAGTTAAAGTTTTGAACAGCAAACCACAAAGTTTGGTTAATCATGTTTTTATAATCTTTGAACTATTTGAAAGCTACTACCTATCTAAACCTTTAGAGGTACAAAGGTTATTTTATACACAGTTCCATCTCTGGTCAACTGAGTCACACTTTGTGAGTGTAGAGAAATTCTGCTCAATATATAGGAATGAAAGGAATGAAAACATAACATCACAGCACGATATGGTGAAAGGCCGGCATTGTGGTCGAGGGTTAGCACTTTCATGTCACAGCAAGAGGGTCCTGGGTTTGAGTCTTGTTAGATTGACTGGTAATCACAAAATTGGCTGGAGGTGTGAGCATGAATGGTTGTCTGTCTCTGTGGTGGACTGGCAACCTTTCCAGGGTATACTCTGCTTTTTGCCCAGTGACAGCTGGCATAGGCTACATCCCCCCCCCCCCATGACTCTGAATTGGGTACGCTGTGAAGAAATTGGATGGATATGTGTTCAGATTACTAGTATGTGAAAAGGACCATCACCTGAAGCATCCAGTAACTTTAAATTCAGTTTTGCCA
>VVAS01055694.1:0-14126 GCA_015103295.1 Ptychochromis oligacanthus
TTTGATTGAGAAAAAAAAAAAAAAAAAAAGTTTGAAAAAGACTTTGCTGCATCAAACTTGCACAATAACGAATGCACTTGCAAATTGTGGTTATTTTAGAGATGACAACCGCTGGATGATAACTGTTCTTGCATGTTTCTGATTATTTTCTTACCAAACTTCCATAATGCTCTAAAACTTTCATGGTGGTCTATGGTGATAGCTCAAGTTGCTTGAAAGAAACACAAATGTTCTCTCTTTCAAGCCTGCATGCTCCTTTTCTTATTGCTTTATACTGCTGTAAACAAGGCAAACTTACCTGTGACCAGAGCCTTAGTCAGGACAAGGACCACTACAGAGAAGTACATTTTCCACAGTCAGTGAATCCATAAACCCAGACAACTGCACAGCACTTACACAAGCAGCTACATTCAAAACAGAGCCTGACTGCACAACCCACCAGCGCCCTTACCCACTATTAACTCTTCTCCTCTTTCTCCTCTTTTCTGTGTAATATGAAACAGTAAAGGCTCTGTTCCCACTTAGAAACTCCCACTCTCTCCCAGTACTCTCTGTCTCCCTCTCCCTGTGACTGTCTCTCTCGCTCTCTTTCTCTTCTCTGTGTGTCCTGCAAAACATAGGAAATGTCATTTCCTGTGTTCCTGTGTTCTGAGTGTGTCCTGGACCACAGCCCAAACCCCCAGAACTCTAAAACGATGGTCAAGTCTTGTGGTTTGTGTGTATGTGCCTGTCACATTGTGTGCAGTTTTGAGAAGCATACACAGTAAAATGCTGAAAATGCATTTCCATCACCTCAGTCACTAGGAATAATGCTCATCTTGCATCTTGAAGTTAAGGCCAAATGCTGATGTTTATTTGTGCGAGCGTTGTCTTTTTGTGTATGTATGCATGTGTTTATGCATTTATGTGGTGGCACATTTGTCTGTGTGTGTGTGCTGGGACCTCTCCCAGCTGCTGAACAGAGTGGCATGGGCTTGTCTCTGGCTGTGGTTGTCAGACTGTCCCAGTGGTATGAAGCCTGCTGCTTTATTGGGCAGGCTAAACTGCTGAGGCAGGGCTTCTGCTGGCGCTTTGAGCTCTGCCAAAGCCAAATGGAATTACACAACAGATTTAACCCTTAAGGTCGTATGTAGGATTCTCTTGAAAAGCATTGAATCAATGGGAATCTATTGGCTCAGTTCGTAAGGTGGATTACTTTTTTCTTACCTTGACTAAATCTTTCGGCATCAATGTTTTGAAAAGGCAGACATTGTATTATAAATTTAAGCCATAGTACAAGTTTTATAAATTGAGGATCATGTGTAAAATGTGTTAAAATTATAGTTCTTTGTGTTCTTAACAACATCTTTCACTTAGGGTTTCCCTCAAGTTTTTCTCTACCCAGGTCTTAAGTTCCAGTCTTTGCTCCAGTGGAGGAATCGCTCTGCTCTGCCCCACAGTGGTCAAAGTAGGTTACTGCTTCTCAGGGGATCAGCAATACTTAAGGTTACTGTTAAACTGGGGAGTATAGGCATGCATTCTCACCACAGCAGTGTACATTTAATTGGAGTATGTGGATCAAGGGAAATAAAAGAAAGCACATTTTCACACTGTCATTGGATCTCATGGGTACAGTATTCAAAGATTTAAACATTTGGATAATTTCATACAGTAAAAAGGACACAAAAATAAATGTCATCAACAAAATGTTATTTTCCTTTATCTCTCAGGACATATTATTGCACATTACAATAGCACATTGTAATTGTCTTATGCAATCAGTAAAATGACTCTTCATTTTGAGTCACTTAGACCCAGGGTACATTTCAAGAGTTAGAGCAGGATGCCATTGTATTATATTATATTATATTATATTATATTATATTATATTATAGTTGCATCAACCTTTTATGCTTTCTTTTTGTCTGTTTCTAACATTTACAAGGTGATTTACAATACAGCCATAGTGACGAGAAATGGTTAATTAAATGACGCATGTTTTCATTGTCTGATTCAACCCATATCACACTACTGTTTCACAGCAACCCAGAAACATTCTTACAAACTCAGCTTAAAAAATAGACTAATGTATGATATTATTTCTTAAAAACAGCCATATCACCATGTTTTCATTTTATACATGGCAGAATACAAAAACTATGCTTTACACCACTTGGAAATCTCCTGTTGGCGCTTTCCTAATATTTCATGCAATAGGATGCAATCAATTAAAATAAAAAAAAATAAATGTTAAGCAGGTCTGTCAGTAGCACAAGTTTTTCCAAGCAACTTAACACTTCTGATATACCGTTGCTGTTTTATATATAATAAACTACGACTAGGCTGAATAGGCAGTGGTACGCTAATAATATTGTTTACACAAGAAGCATACCTTAGCTTCTCACATTCAAAGTCAAATGGAATGGTGAACTCTGTAAAACAATAAATATATCAACAATGAATCTCCAAAAGCAGCAACAACAATTTAACAGGATGTCATAGAGACTTATTAAAGCTACAAACCAAAAACATTCTATTATCACTGGAAAAAGTCATTTACGACCACTTAAAATACTGTATATTATGATCCATTCATATTGTGATTTTTGGTATTTTTATTAAATGTCTAATATCAGTCTTTGTTCTCACCAATCAGACACCTCCATAAAGTCATCCAGTTCACTCATAGCTATTATATCACGAGGACAATATTGTGAGTGGGCTGAGTGATCATTTTCACAAACTGAGCTTCCTGCAAGCTGGCTGTTTGTGTCACACTGTGGGAACGACTCATATGAGCCATGTGTGCTGTAAACTCTGTTATGTGTTTTGTCTTTATCATTAACCGTGTCCATGTACGGAGTCTTCTCTGGACAGTAGTGATGCCCTTCAGAGTTCTGGCCTGGTTCAAAAGCTGGATATCCCGGGTGTTGGTTCTGGTGGAGAGTTGCAGGAACCTGTGACCTGTTGGGGTGCAGGGAGTTGATACTTGCAGGTTGGTAGCCTTGGGGATAACTGTGGTAGCCTTGATAAAACACAAGGGGTTTGCCAGCAGGAAAAGTCTGGGAGAAGGGCTGTTGCTGCGGCTTGATCTGCATTTGAGGTTGGAGCTGAGGCTGTGGACACGTTTGCTGGGGTTGAGATTGTGAGATGCTCTGGCCAGACTCACGCACATTCAGTTGAATATACTTTCCCGTCTCTGGGTCAAAGAAAGTCTTCTTTTTCACTTGAACAGGCAGGTCGACTACAAAATACTGGCCAGAACCGGGGTCCTGCAGCACCTTGCGCTGGGTCAGAGGGTAGGGCTGGGGATAGCTTGACTCTACATGGTACTGTGTCACTGGAGCTGGGTGGTTTGCATGATGGAGAGTGGGAGAAGAGGCAACATGAGCAACTGTCTTAGGAGCAGCAGAGTGGGAAGCAGGGCCAGTAGCATGAGGAGACATAGCAGGGAGGGAAACAGCGGCAGTAGAATGAGGGATAGAGATAGGACCAGTGGCATGAGGGGAAGTGTGGAAAGAGTGGTGTGAATGCTGGTGCTCTGTATGGGAAGAAGGCAAGCTGGACCCCAATGCTGGAGCATTAGCAAGGGAGATGGGTGAGGAAAAATGCGGGGTAGCCACAGCATGGCGACTGGAAGAGCGTACCTCAGTGGATGAGGAGGAACAAATAGTGGAGACATCTTTCTCAACTCCAGCAGGGCTGTCGGCTGCAACTTTGGACAACTCTTTCTTCATTCTCCGAGTAGTTAATCTTTGAGCCCTGCGCAGGGCTTTCTCACTCTTTGGGGGAACAACTGGAGGCTTGCCCAAAGAACGGGACACATCACTGCTGAAGCTACATGCTGATTCTGGTCTCTCATAGTCAAACAGGCCTCGTATCTCTGCCAGGTCTGCTGCACTGGTGGCAAAGCTCTCCACATCTTCTGACATACTGCTGATGAGAGAGCGTGTGTCATCTTCATCCATAACAATGCTTCTCCTGGAATAGGGCCTGGAATGAGGGATGGGGGCTGAGTAATCTTGTGATGAAGATGTTGACTGGAAAGTTGAAGATTCACTTATAGCACCCAGTCTATTTAATCCTGTGTCAGGATGGACAGGAGTTCCAGCCCTGCATCTTATTTTCTCCTGTTCTTCCTCTACTCTCTCTGATCCCGTATCATTGGGTGAACCTATCCAGAAATCCTCTCCAAAGCTCTTATAGAATCGTGGCTTAACTGACTTCGTGAAAGAGGAACCTCTTAAGGTGTTGTTCTTTACTCTGAACATTAAGGGCTTGGCTCCTAGAGCAGGAGAGGAAGTGTTGGATCGGGGCAGAGAAGGAGCTGGAGATGCAGGGGCTTGTGGTCTATAAGGTCTCATGTTGGATGCTGAGTCATCTGTTGACCCAAGCTCTGATATATTGTTTCTTTGTTGGGAAGGTGAAGGAGACCATAGTTGCCTTTCTTTCTGCTTCCTCTCTGATTCTGTTGAAGTGATGGCATAATACTGGAGAGCATCCACCTGTGCTACTGTTTTTTGGTTCTCCATCTCATTATCTCTCACCTTTTCACCTTCAGCTGCTAACTTTTCTTCTTCTCTCTTCTTAGCCTGGATGTCATTGTCTCTTTGACGATGCATGCAATCTTTTGCTACTCTCTTCTCCTGTTTCAGTGTTTCTTGGTTCTTCTGGAAGAGTGTAGGTCTCTCGCTGACTTGCTTTTCTTCTGTTTGTTTTACAATTTTTTCTTTATCTACATTTCTCTTTTCCTCCTCCCCTTTTTGAATTCTCATCCATTCTTCTTTTTTCTGCTTTTGCCTCTTCTGGTCTTCAATGTGTATCTGTTTGAGCCTTTCTACTTCTGAAATACGAGCAGCTTTCTCTTCCTCTCTCTGTTTTCTTTTCCTTTCTTCCTCAATAGTGGCAAGTATGTTCTCCTCAATCTGCTGTTGTTCCTCAATCAAAGCTACTCTCCTCCTCTGCTCCATCTCTTGAACTGCTCTCCTTTGTTGCTCTCTTTGAGCTGCTCTCCTTTGCTGTTCTTCTTGTGCAGCTTGCCTCTGTTGCTCTTCTTGTACTGCTCTCTCTTGCTCTTCTTGTACAGCTTGCTGTTGCTGTTCTCGTACAGCTCTCTCATATTGCTCTTTTTGTGCAGCTCTAATTTGCTGCTCTTTTAGTGCAAATCTCTCTTGCTCTTCTTGTGCAGCTCTCCTCTGTAGTTCTGGTTGTGCAACTCTCCGTTGATCAGCTTGTCCAGCTCTCGTCTGTAATTCTTCTTGTGCTGCCGTCCTTTGCTGCTCTTCTTGTGCAGCTCTCTGTTGCTCTTCTTGTGCAGCTCTCTGTTGCTCTTTTTGTGCACCTGTCTGTTGCTCTTCTTGTGTAGCTCTCCTCTGTTGCTCGCCTTGTGCAGCTCTCTTCTGATGTTGTTCTCGTACAGCTCTCCTCTGTAGCTCTTCTTGTGCAGCTCTCTGTTGCTCTGCTTGTGCAGCTCTCCTCTGTTGCTCTTCTTGTGCAGCTCTCCTATGTTGCTCTTCTTGTGCAGCTCTCCTATGTTGCTCTTCTTGTGCAGCTCTCCTCTGTTGCTGTTCTTGTGCAGCTCTCCTCTGTTGCTGTTCTTGTGCAGCTCTCCTCTGTTGCTGTTCTTGTGCAGCTTTTTTCTGTTGCTCTTCTTGTGCCACTCTTTGTTGCACTTCTTGTGGAGTTCTACTTTGCTGCTCTTCTTGTGCAGGTCTTTCTTGCTCTTCTGCAGCTCTCTTTTTGTCTTCTGTGTTTATTTTCTTCTCCTCGTCAATTACTTTCATTCTCATGTCCTCTTCTGTTTTCTTTACTCTAATGTGCTCTTCTTTCTGTTTGACTTTTCTTTCTTCCTCTGCTCTTCTCTCTGTTTCTCTCTGCCTTTCTCGCCTCTCCTTGATCTTAATAGCTACGGCCTCACGCTCTCTCGCTCTCCTCTCCTCTTCTCTCTGAATGGCTTGCTTCTCTTCTTCAGCCAAAGAAGCTCTGCTCTCCTCCAATATGTGCTTTATTTTCATGTCTTCTTCTCTTTTCTCCTCTTTGCACCTGAATATTTGCTCTTCCTCCAATTGTTTTTTGCCACCCTGCTGCTTTGCTTGGATTTCTTCATGCTGACTTGCAAGCCTTCCTTCTTTTAGTTTATCTGTCCTCCCACCTTCAGTTTTAGACCCTCTGTCTTTATCTTGTTGTTTTTCAACTCTCTCATCTTTCCTTAGTTGTGTCATGCTTTCTTTCCTGTTGTGCATTTGCTCTATGGTTGGATGTGGAAGAGAACTTTCAACTACAGAAGATGAATTTGCTGCTTGGAAAGAATGATTGTTTGGCTGACAAATACTTTGATCTTCTTGACTTCCCCTTTGGGAACCAGCTTCAGACATTTGTACTGTCTGGATTTTTGGTGACTCGTTCCTCTCTTTGTTGGGGGTGTATTTTGCTGCATTGTCTAATAGGACTTCATTCACTTTGGCATCTTGTCTTTCTTTATCTCCCAGCTTGAACATCCCTGTCCTTTGGTGTTCTTTGTCTGTAATGGGAAATACTAGTGCTTTGGGGACTTTATTCACCTTAGCACTCATTTCTGTCTTATTTGGCAAACTTTTCTCTTTTACAGAGAGCACTTGTGGGTCAGCTGTGAACACAGGACGTCTGCTATGACGGGTCTGTATTAGTGGAAAGAATCCTTCCTTTTTGTTGGGTGGGAATTCCTGAAAAGTATTTGCTTCTCTGTCCTCTGAAACAATTACTTTTAACCTTGCATAGTCTGCAAGTGCTGATATCTCAGGCATTGTGGATACTTTTTCTTTTGGTCTTGGTTTAACTTCGGGTTTTTCTTTAACTGTGCTCTCCCTTGCTGGGCGTGAATTTCTTGAACTTTGTCTTTCAACTGCTGATAAAGCAGACTGCTTCTCTGTTTGTTTTCTAACATGATTAGCTTGATCAGCTTCGGTCTTTTCATTTTTGCTCCATCTCTCCCTGGATCCATCAGTCTGTTTTGATGTCAGCTTATCTTCCACTTCCCAAATTTTCTTTTTAGCATCCTCATTTTGAATGCTTACTGTGCTTGAATCCACTGTTTTTCTTTTACTTTGATCCACAGTGAACACAAAGGCTTCAATTTTTTCTTCCTTGTATGATTTATTGCTCACAGATGTCTTGTTTGGTGGTAACCCTGGAAGTTCCCTTCCCTTTGATGTATCAATATCAGTTGTATTGTAATGTGGCTCATTACTGGTTTCTGTTACCCCTTGTACTTGAAAGTAGTCTCCTTCTGCTGGTTGTATATTTGATTCATCTACCAATTCCCCAGATTTCTTTACTTTTTCAAGCTCTTCATTCTCAGATTGAGTATTCTTGCAGGTTGCATTTTTGCTATAATGTTGATTGCTTATTTTCAGTGAATCAGACAGTTTTCTGACACTGGACAGTACATGTTGTACACCTAACTTGTCTTCAAAACTGTATTTCTTGGTGCTTGCTTGAGTGACATCTTTGGTTTGTTCTTCAATCTTTAAAGTGTCAACCTTTTCTTTGCAACTAGATGATATGACTTCTTTCTCTTCATTAACTTGCACCACATCATATGGCAAAGTTGCACTGTGTTGTTTTCCTACTATTTTCATGTCATCCTTCTCAGTTACTGCAGGCACAACTCGGATGGCAATGCTGTCAATGTGGACATTACCATCCTCTTTATTAGTTTGTTCGATTTGTGTCTCATTATATTGAAGTTTGTGTGATACATGTCTGTTTTCATTCTTGGTTAACTTGTCAGAAGGACTTGTGTTTAATGTTTTTGGAGTTGTGAAGTCATGTGTGTTTTCCTCCAGTAGTGGTGTACGCTTGCCATCTACACTGCTAATGTTGGATTGATTGACCACATTTGTCATATCTTCCTTCACAGACTGCTGGGCGACCTGTTTTATCACAGTTTCAGCATCATTCTTGTTGTCGATTCCAGTGTTCACCACCTTAGCAGTAAAGTTCTCATTGGTATGCGCTGTTTGCATTTTTTGTGGATTTTTCTCTTCATCTGTCCTTAAGCTACTTGCTGAGTGCTCTCTTGGTGTTTTATCTGTGTGATCTTTTCTTTCTCGTGCCATTATGTCCTCTTTGTGGAGAAGGGGTTGAGTTTCACCTAACACTTTATTTTTAGCAGGTACAGTGACTGTGAAGAGCGCACCTTTTTCGGTCAGGGTTTCTGCTTGTGTTTCCCCCTGGGATTTTATGTTCATAGTGGGGCCCTCCTGCTGAGGATGTGTCCTTTTCTGGGTAACATTCCCAGTCATATTGTTCTTTACCGTTTCTGAGGGTGGAATTTCTTGCACATTTTCAGGGTGACTTTTTATAATAAATTTAGCCTGATCTTCTGTTCCTTGTATGTCCTTTGCCTTTATGACTTCATTTGAAGATATATTTCTTTCACTTAATTCTGGACCTGAGTTGGGATGATGCTTATCCAGGTCTGAATTCTTGCTCTCTTTCTCTGTTGCATTCATTTGATTTTGAGCGCTGTTATTCCCCTGACCAGTGTTCATAGTTGGCTTTCTTTCTCGTACAGTTACCATTATTCCCATAATTTGCAAGGTGTCATCAGGTACACATTCTTCTTTCTCACCAAAGACAATATTTAGCAAAGGTGCTGAATCTACATGAGCTGCTTCTTTACTTTCAGCTTTGTCTGTCGTCACAGGTTTGGAGCTTGCAGCTTTGTCACTAGTAGTGTGTGCAGGATCTTCTTCCCTTTTGTTGAGATGGTAAGTGTTTATGGCTGAATAGTCTCTGAGTCCATCTTTCTGTTTTCCAGATATTTCTGCATGATCTCCTATCTGTTTTCCTTGGTCGATCATGATTCGCTGCTCTTTATTTTGCTTTGGTTTAGCCTCCTGCTTTTGATTTTGTAGCAGGCCGTCAGTTGTGCTCATGCTATTATGATTGGTGGTTGCTGCAGATTTAACTGGTATTGTAGCAGAGCTTGTAGGTAAAACAGACTTGACTGGGTCCACCTGTACTCCTGAAGATTCGATCTGATGCTTTGGTGTTATATTACTGGGCACTGCGCTTTCATGCTTTTTAGACACTTCCCGTGATGGCGGCCTCTGTCGTATATTAACAGTCTGACTACCTGCTGATTGCTTGGAAGAACTTTTGGATATAAACCCGTCTCGTATAGCACAGCCCTTTTCTTTAATTGCTGAAATTTCCTTTTCAGCGTGAGCTTTTATCTTGGAAGTCAGAATCTCCTGCTTGGCCATGGCTCTTTCTTTATGAGACAGTGATCTGGGAGGGATAAAATGTTGATCTTTACCTGGGCCTACATTGTGCTCAGCTGACTTAGGTTTTCTTTCATGGGGGATCAGTTTGCCCAGATCAGAATCTCTTTGCTGTGAAGCCTTGGCGTCTTTCACAGGGTCACATTTTCCCAGCTTTTCAACACGGTCTTCCTTCACTTTATCGGTATCAGTGTCATCATTTGCTCTTTTATTTACATTGATAGGAGAATAATTTGCATTGGATAATTTGAATTCTTTGGATGACTCACTGTAAACATATTGACTTTCCGGCACTTCAGTGGATTTAAAGCCACCTAATTCCTCTGTGTTTTTGTTGTTAGCTGCTATAAATCTGCTTGTAGGACTGTGCTCATCTGTTGATTTCTCCTTATTTACTTTCTCAACTTTATTAGGAGAGAGAACTTGTGTTTCATTGGAATCATTTAAAGAGATATTTCCTGTCACTGATGCATTGCTTCTGTCAGCTGAAATGACGTTAGTAAAGCCATATTTCTCTCTCAGACGTTCATAATCATCAGCCCCTCTGTCAGATTGATTACTGCCATTCCTGATAACTGAGTCTTCCTTCTGTTGATGCATTTGTACTGTCTTATCTTGCTTTAGGTAAACCTCATCTTTATTTATATTTACCTTTAAAGCATTGTTCTTTGCAGTGCCATCCTCTTTTATGATGACAGTATGTCTGACTTTGTCTTTTTGCTCACCTCTCATTTTCTCTTTTATTTTAGCTAACTCTGCTTTAGCTTTAGCTAACTCTGTCTTAACTTGCTCGACTTTATCCGGCTCAATTTTGACCTGTTGTGTAGCTGCTAGTTTAGCTGTGAGTTTAGCTGACCTTTCCTGCATGCTTTCTGTTTTTATTAGCTCTGCTTTAGCTCGTTCCTGCTTTGCCCATTCTGCTATTCTCTCTTCAAGTTTGGCATCTTTGGTTGTGGTTACTTCTCTTGTATGTTGCTCTGTATTTACTCGACCTACATGAACTGAAGCTTTTTCTTCCTTTGCTTTTCTAAAATTCTCAACTTTAATGTGGTCTGTCCGGGCCTTCCCCACTTCAGCTACATTTGCCTTTGATTCTTTCGCTTCAGTTTGTTGCTCCTTTACTTGCTCTGTTTTTATTTTTTCTGCTTTTTTACATGCTGCTTCAACCTGTTCTGCATTAACCTTTTCTGCTCCAGATTGTTCTGCTTCAGTCTGCTCTTTTTTAACTTGTTCAGTGGTTACCTGCACTTCTTGGACTTGTGCCACATTGATCCTTTTTTCTGTGACCTGTTCAGTTTTAGCTTCCTCTATTCTTTCCTGCCAAGCCTGCTCGGTTTTTGCCAGTTCAGTTTTTATGTGCTCTTCTTTTAGCTTCTCTGTTTCAGCTTGTTCTGCTTTGACCTGCTTACCCTGCTCCTTTTTTATATGCTCAGCTCCTGCTTCCTCTGTAATATTTCTTGGCTTATCCCTTACCTTATGTAGTGTCGTTTGCTCAGCCTTTGTCTGCTCGTCTCTGGCCGACTCTGGTTGTTTTTCTCTGAACTGTCTGGTGTTTTCTCCTTTTATCTTCTCCTCTTTAATATGTTCTGCTTGGGCTTGTTTCACTCTCTCCTGCTTTGTTAGTCCTGATTTGGCCTGCTCTGTTCCGACTTTCTCAGAATCATTCTGCCCTGCTAAAATTAACCTAGACGATTCTGCATTAGGCGGCTCTACTTGAGCCCACTCCTGAACTTTTGCCACCTCTGCTTGGGTGTGTTGTGATTTTATATGCTCTGTCATGACCTGTTCAGGCTGGACCTCAACAAAGTGTTTGTCCTTCATTTGCACTGCTATTTTGGGGGCAGATGTATTATCAGGGTTAAATGAATTTTTGTGTATATTATATTCAGACTGTGTTTTTGCTTCTGTCGGCTGGACGCTATGGACTTCATGTCCCTTTGGAATTTGCATATATTGTCTTCTTTGACCTATTTCATTCATGCTCATATGTTTGTCTTTAGTAGAAGAAAATGTTTGATGGCTTATGTGTTCATTATCATTATATCTGCTATAGTTCTGTTTGACATAATTATCTTTCATTTCAATTTCCTCACTACATTTTTGAAGGAATTTTTTGTCCTTAACTGCCAGTGGTTGTTGTTGTCCACAATATGTTGGATTTTCTACAGTGTCATTACTAAAAGGTTGGTTTAAAATATTCGTATTGACCAACGGAGGGTTTTTATTAGAAGTGCAAAAGCCAAAACTCTCCCTCATCTCTGGTTTCTCAAGTTCTTTATCTATATTTTGTTGATTTTCTTGCCTTGTCTTTTCCATTAAAGCAGCTGTTTCTTGTTTCCATGGAGAGATAGTTGCTTTCAGACTGAGCTTTTCTATGTCTTGGCTGTTTCTCTGTCTCCACTTATCCTGTAAGGACACATTATTGTAATCATGTTTGTTGTCTTTGAGCTGCTCCCATTTCTCCACCTTTGTGAATAGCTTTCCCACTGTTTCATTAAAAGGTTGTTCAGTGTTTGGCTTGCTTATTAAATATTCTCCACTTTGATTGTTGTCAGCATTTAGCCTTGGTGTTTCTGTAGCTGAGTAAGATGGCTTATGTGTGTATAAATCCCCTCCCAAGGTTCCTACATCATCCATTGTATCTTGCTTATAGGGAGCAAATGATGCTAAATCTTCATGGAGATTCTGTCCATTAGCCAGCTTATTGCCGGCGCAGTTTTCAGGTAAAAAGCCAGTGAACCCAGAGTGATGAACCATCTGACCTTGCATCTGAACTGTCTGGTAATCACTTAAAGAGTATTCTGGATATTGGCCCATAGTTGCCATTACAGGTTGAGAATTTGACATTGTAAGTGACACTTCTGGGCTGCAATACTGGTTTATAGCAGCACTTGTCCTGCTGGATTCTTCTAGCTGGGAAGATTGAATTTCTGAATCTGAAAAATCAGGGATATCTGTCACAGTTTCTCTAGGCTCTTGGACTGATGGCTGTTTGTTTTTCTCCAGTGTCTCCAGTGCTCTAAATTTGGTAGGACTGTAAGTGCTTTTTACTCTTTTTCTGTTGTCTTTGAGATTGAAGAGCAGGCTTGTGGCTCGCGATTTGTAGGTGGACATCCTAACATCAGGAGTTGCTCCCCTGCTTTCAGCACGTACTGGAGGATGTTCCACAGGTTGAGGAGAAACTGCATACTGCTGGAAATCAGAAGAATCTACTTCTTGATGTGCATGGACCAGAGGTGTCAGCAGCTGGCTGATGTTAAAGGGAGTGGTGCTTGTGTTACTGCTAACAGCATTAGGTGCCACTGATACTGCATTGTTACCAAGAAGACTTAAATTTTCATTGCTGCAAAGTACTGTTTGTTGGTTTTCTATCATTCCTGTTGTGATATTTTGCTCTGTCATCATTTTGATTTTCTGCTGGAGGGCTTTGACAGAGCTGATGGTGTCCCTGACACGTCGTGACATCTCAATGGTAGGTGATGCAGTCGATGGGCGATGGGACGGAAGCCTGTTAGTGCCCAGACTCTGGGTCCTTTTCCTGTGAGGGTAATGACCTGCCAACTCTGACTCGCAGCGTTTCTCCACGGCTGAAGCATTCTGTAGCATGGTGGATGTCGAGGTGGAACGTGGAAGAGCTGGTGAAATCATGGGTGCCAAGTTACTCCTTGGGTGTCTGACACCTGTATGATAACCCTGTGGTTGACCCATCTGTGAAGGCTCCTTGTACATGGGTGTCTCATACCATTTAGGGAATTCTGAACAGTGCATAAAGCCTGAGACTCGTCCTTGCTGGAAGGGAAACCTGTTATGGTCCCTCCACACCCTGAAGGGACTAAACTCACTGTGTATAAAGACATTAGAGTTGCAGTTGACCTGTGTGAACATGCTATTTTTATTGTGTGAGGATCTCATAAAAGAAGATGCAGAACTGTGAGACACTGCTGCTACGTCAGATCCAGAGGAGTAGAGGTTGGTGTCTCGGTATGAGAATGGGCCAGAAGAGGGGAAATGACCACTGTGAAAATTTTGCTGGTATGATGTAGAGAATTCAGAAAGTTCCCTCTGGATACTCATTAGAGCTGATTTGTCCCAGCTTGTCTCATCATTCCACTCTCTGAGCTTCTCATCCATTCCTACTCCATCCCTGTGTCCCTCAGAGTTAAAAGCTCTGATGAGAGAGGAAACTCTGGAGCGGCTTCTGCGTTGCTGTGAACTCAACTCTGTGGCTCCATTGCTGAGAAAGTTAAGCCGTTCCTCCCTCAAAGACTTTTCCTGTTCAGAGGTTTCCACAAAGGAGTGCTGGAATGTGGCAGAAATCCTCCCCTGTGTCCTTTCTCCATAAACCTCCCATTTTGGATCTCTGTGGATCTCACCTCCATACATTCTTCCATGGATCCAGTCCTGTCCATACTGCTGCACCTTGAGACTGAAGTTCTCATGTGCAGCTCTCTTAAGTTCTTCCCTCTCTCTGTCCTCTTTGTCTCTGTCCTGTCCACTCTGGCTAAAGGCCAGCTGTCTGTCTCTCTGGGTGCAGGGTGAAGACAAACTTAGTTCTGAATCATTATAAACAGCCTCATCTCCAATACAGAGACTCTTGAATGCTCTGTCTGTCAGATTGCTGACCTCACGGTCATTCTCATCCAAAAAAGACCCACCGCTGGAGGTGTCACTGTAGCCTCCATCGCTGTGCCTTCGATGCCCACCACTCTTTCGGCCAGAGCGGCGCTTCTCAACAGAGGTCATGATGCAGAATTGCAAACAAAGATGTCTGCCTTCGGTTGTTCAAACATTCATGCAAACGTAGACCTCAAAATTATACACTCTGCCTGCCACTGGAGCTGCTGCACCCAGAATTTAGGGCCCTGGGTCAGGATTTTGTAA
>VVAS01055704.1:0-11885 GCA_015103295.1 Ptychochromis oligacanthus
TAATTTTTATCGTATAATGTTCATTCATCATTTTAAACATAGGGTTTTAGGTGTTGGCTGCATGTTGCAATGGTCGGCTGTGCATTGCGCTCTGGATGGCGTGACGTTGAGTTAACTTCAGACAGCATAACCCCAGCTTCTTAAATGTGGCCCGAGTATATTATTGAACAGAGTTTAACAGGTTACAATTGTATGTCTTACTTGCACAAATCAACTCATTGCTTTGAGTGATTGTATTTAAGATGGGCAGTCGTGCCCCGTAGATGAAAGCAAAGTAAACTGAAACCTAGACTAAGTAAGTGGTCCAGTTGGTGCATAGCAAAATGTAATGGTTTAGATCGAGGCAGCTTGTAATTTATTTTAAGTAACAATAAAAATTAAAATTTTGCTGTTTGTTGTTGTTGATCTAAAGCTGATGCTGGCATCATGTTTCTCGTGTAACTGGATAAAAATCTACATTAACCTTTCAGCAAATTGCAATGCTTTGAAGTGGTCTGAGAGGGAAATAGGTTCCTGCACCTCAGCTAGGCTCGGTTTTTAGGCTTTACAAAATCTAGACCTTACATTAGTATGAAGATTGAAAAGGTCCACATAGGAAGTAAGATCCATAAGCAAAGGACTAGCACCCAGTAGACTGGAGTTCAAATCCAGTACAAAATCAAAGTTTTTTTTTTCTTTTTTTTTATTTTCTTTTTTTAGGACCTGCATGTGTCTTTTCTAGATTTCTGCCTACTATGACTTAAACATAATTCTGAGAAATTGTGGAGGATCATATGGCTTTCTCAGTATCACTCTTATATAAGTCAGCGATTAAAGAATCTATTATCCTGCTTTAGTCACTGATTTTTAATAGTGGTGGTCCCTTTTACTGAAAAGTTGGCTTTGAGGTGAGACCAGTAAAAACTCATGTACTTACTATTCAGTCCATCACAAAAATGCTGGCACTACAGCACAGCTGGATAATATTTGTTTTGTTGCACGCATAATTAAACTTGTGAGAAAACAACACTGTATTCAGCCTGGTTCTTAAAACTAAAATCAACCCCCAACCTCTTAAAAAAACGTTTACTGGAAGCACTGCCCACTGTCTACAGAGCTAATCCTGATCTGAAAGCAAAAGCAAACTGTGGATATCTCATCAACAGCTGTCTGCTTTGATCAGATATGTTTAATGTTATAAATTATAGGAATTACCTACTTTTTAAGAGGCGAGTTATAACTTGTCAATGAATGACACATCAGTGCTGCTAGACATAACTTTCTATTCAGTAGTCACCTTCTCGTCATTTTCCAAAAAAAAAAAATTTCTTTAGTGTTTTCTAAGCAAACTGTTGGTACTATTTTGGTCATGACTTTATCTGAGTGTATGTAGTTTTATCAGATTGTCTGTCAGATGTTTCCAAAATGTTGACAATGACATTCAGTTGTGCCTAACTGATTGATTTGATTAACAGATTTAACAGACTTGAATATGTGGCTGTGGGTATTGCTGAAAATAATGGCTTTATCCTTGAAGCTACGTGGTCTGTTTCATTTTGGGGTTTCTGTGTAGCTTTCCATCTGCTTATAATTGTTTGCCTACTTTATTTATCTTTGTTTATGCTGCTTAGCTTTTGACTCAAACACTCCCAAGCTGTATACATAAAAGCCTACTTGTGCATTGTACTACCTGCCACAGTCGTTTATCGCACCACCTGGTTAATGGTAAATTGTTCCAGAAGGAAGATATGTTTGCACATAAACACGAACCCAGGGCCCCTGTGTTTACAGTAGTCATGGCAGCACTCGGTTATTCAACAAATAGACCTACCGTCCTTCTCTCTCCCTTGTAAAGGAGCATGTTTGTATTGCAGGGTAGGGCTGTAACAAAGTACTTTTTGACTTTGGCACAAGTTAAATTTCTCTCACATGGTGATGGTAATTTCAAAGACTACAGAATACTGTTAAAGTTATCTTGAAGAATGGACCTCTTATCACCTTGTGAAGTAGTAGCCTTGTCAAAAGTGTTCAGACAGAAGTATTCACCTTGTCTGTCCTCTAAATTTTTATATATTATAATGTTTTATCCAGTTGTTTTCATTTACACCCATTTCCTTTTACAGGTCAGTGGAGTCCAGATGCATGAGTCTCGGTCAGAACCAACAAGCCACAGCATTCAAACAAGTCATACAGAGAACGGGAATCATACTGAGAATGAATGTCGACTGAGGAGTAGCCAAACTCCTCCTCCAGAGGCACCCAGGGTCAGTCACTCTCAGCTGCATCTGTTCAAATATCAGAATCAGACTATAAAATGAATATCTCTGTTTCTTTACAAATGTAGTGCTTTATGTATGGCCAAAAGTACTTCATCATGATGAAGTTGTACACATATAAAAATCATGAGTGCATTAGTCCTTTGTGTCTGATATAATAGTAGTAGTATTTTTTAAGAACAACACTAGAATTTTAGGGGTAATAGAGAGAGAGCGCATGCGTTTATTAACTTTCCAGCAATATATTTTACAAATTAGTGTGCAACTTACAGGGAAGACATCGCTTAACTCAACACCACCTTTTGCTCTGCTACATGTGCTGCAGACATTTCTGAGAGTATTTTAAGTAACCATGGATTGGTCTGTCTTAATTTTATGTTATTTGATATTTTATAGGCAAAATGAAAATGAAAATATGGCCAGATAACATGTGTGTTGATCAAAAATAAAAGTCTTTGCTTGCATCACTTTTCAGAGTTTTAAGTGTAGCTTTGATATCACCACTCAAAAAAGTAAAGAGTCTTACAAACGTGTGATGAAAACTGAAAAGAAGAAATTAAAAGCTTTACATTGCTATGGTTTTGGACAGCTCAGTCATATGTTAATAAAATCTTACCAGATTCTCAGTTGCCAAGCGAAATATCTTTGGATTTTCAGCTGTTAGTTAGACCAACAAGCAGTTGACACGGAGATGTCACTAAAGGCTTTAGAAAATCAGGATTATGAGATAATCATTTGCTTGTTGCAGCCCTGAAGCAAGTTATGTTGTGTTCATAAATGCTTCACTGTTTTTTTTTTCTGTTCAGTGCATATTTGTTACTCTGTTACATCACCACATATTTGTATCTAAATGTTTGTCCTCAATGTTACAAATATGTGTTGCACCTGAAGCAGCTGTGTTTTTTTTTTTTCCACGAAATTGTGAACATTCTGTATCTGATTTTTTAACTAGTCTGGTATCCAAGCATCACACATTTTCTTGTCAGTATTCATGCACATACCAAGTAGATGATACCACTGAACTCAGTGCACACAGCTTATTGCTATATGAGAATTTGAGTACTTTGTTTTGCCTTTTAAACATGTAAACATATCCTTGAACATCTCATTTTATTTGTCTCTGGTTCTCCAATCTGCAGTGTTTTAGATTTATTCTGAAGGGGAGCACAGGGATGGGGGGAGTTGGTGCTGAGATTTAGAATGGGAGGGAGAGCATAACTCCTGCTTGGCAGAGGGATCAGTATTATATTGTTTTGTTCATGCTCACATTGTGTAGGTTAGAGAGGCTGTGTTAGATTGTCAGCCAGAACATTGTTGCTGAGCAGTATTTGTCTTTTTTCAGTGCCGAGACAGACTTTTCAATGGAGACTATCAGGTTTGTCCAGCTTTTTTTTAAATAATTTATTCTGTGAAATTGTGGTGGCAGACTTTCGGCTTGTTTCTTTTAAATATTATGCTTACTTAAAATGTGTATGTGTGTCTGTGCATGAAAAGATGTCACATCTTTGTGGTTGTGTTGTAACATTTTTTTAGATTTTATTTTATTAATCTTGACTTCTTTTGAGTTTACTTTTTTTAAGCCACATCCATTAGGACATTTTAGTAAGCAATACATCTCATAAGGGGAGGCATATTGGGTTTGTTTTTCAGCAACTTTTCAGCATTTCTATTTGCTGTCAGTCATCTCAGAGTTCACAAGACCAGTCTTGCGGGAACAGATCTGTGTTTACACTCAGTTGCTCACTGGTATGACTTTCAACAATAACAACAACAGAAGATGTTTGGACTTGCTGGCTACCATGGCAACAGGGATTAGGCAAAGGCTGTTGTTGTGTTGATGGTGTCCACAGAAAAATAGAGGGGCCAACTGGCTCTGTCTGTGGGATAGACCTGTTTTCATTGCTTTGATGGCCACCTCTGCAGCATTGAGTTTCATAAGAAAGGACAAACTAAGAGGCAGTCATCTGTTATTGTTAGCCCAAAGCCTCTGTGAAATTCACTGTCAGTTTGTTTACCCGATTCAAAACAGACTCTGCCTTGGAGAGAAATGTTTGTTTGTGGTTCAGACCTTAATTAAAATACGAATCTCAAGTTCTGTTTTCGTAAACAGGCTCTGTATGCTTTTTTATTCATTATTTATATCTCTGTGCAATTTTGATTACTCTGTTTATGTTTACTGTAAACATCCCTTGAGCTGTGAGGCTTGACGGTGAGGGGGAGGGTGTGGTAATCACTGCATGCCTAGCAGAGGATGTTGTTGTTGTTTTTGTGGTACTGGTTGTTGTTGTTTTGATGGGAGTTGTAATTCCCCTAAGCCATCCAGTGCTGCTGTTGTTTTTGTTTGGTTCATTTTTAGCTGAAATGATAGTAAAGCCAGTTCCCAGACTGACCAGTGAAGTGGGAATAATAAATAATACTATTAATGTGAGCAACTATAAATATTTTTTTAATTTGAGCAGGATGAGTACAGCTCCAGTGGTTAGTTGAGAAAACAGACAAGTTGATTCACATAAAATTAGTTAAAATGCAGATATTTTAATTGTCATCTAATTGTTTTATGGTGTTTTAAATGCACTATGCTACACAGTGACTGGTTTCAGCTTCTCAAATATACACTTTAATGTTGTTTTATTATACATGATACCAAACTGAATTATCTTTGCCCTTTTGATTGTTGCACAAACAGTGCATTTGAAGATGTCAGCTTGGATTGTGGAAAGCTGTCACATTTTTCCATTATTTTCTGAAGATTTAGGGACAAAATAATTTCTATAACTTATAAAATAAATAGCACAAAAGAATTAGCAGAATAATTAAAAAATCAAAACAGATTGTGGCTGCAGTCCAGCACAAGATTAGGTTTGACAGTTTGACAACAGTGCCAGTCACTTCACATGTGGATGCCCCTTTAGCGGCTGACTTTCAGCCACGAAGTGATGTCCAGCAAACATTGCTTCATATGTGGATGGGGCTTAAGCTGCGTACACACTGGAAGCGATTCGCGGCGATGTGGCGACCAGAGACCGTAGAAAGTGAATGATATTTGGCGACTTCAAGCAACTACGGACGAAAAAACTGCTAGTGACGTAAACTTTCAGGTGAGAGACTGAAGAGACTACCAGTGGGAGTGAAGAATACCGTTGATTGACATGACCTGGTAGTAAATACATTTGAGGGTCACCTAGACAACCGGAGCCTGGAATGTCCGAAATCGACCAGCCGTTAGCTTCAAAGCGATGCGCGATGAGCAAATCGCTTCCAGTGTATACGTAGCTTAAAGCAATCAACTGGTCCTAAACAGACATGTTTTGATTGGGCAACCCACTAGGCTTGTGAAAAGCTCAGATTAGAATTAGAATGCCTTTATTATCATTGGAATCATTGGGAATAGAAGATATATTATATGACCAAGCAATTCAATTACTCCAGTCTTGTAGTCTCTTACCCTGGAAAAAAAACAAACTTATTTGTCCACAAGTTAGTGCATTGATGACCTGCACTTACATAGGTTTGTTGTAAGTAGCATGCATGAACAACCAGAGAAACCTATGTCCTATATGTTGTATTATACTTGCCTGTCACTGCAGTAGTGTGTCCTTTCACAGGCTTGACTTTCTCATTGTTTTTGATTCCATGTATAGATTTTAACCTTTCTATTTTTTCTTTGATGAAGGTTCCAGTGTCATTGTCCATGATGACCCCACCAGCAGAGGCTCCGCAGCAACTGCAGCAGACATCACAACAGCAAGTCCTCAGTCCCCAACAGCTTCAAGCCTTGCTCCAGCAACAGAAAGCACTCATGTTACACCAGGTAATGTGTGTCTAGTGTTTTTCATCTTCCACGCTGAACACTGTTCTTTTGTGATCTTAACTCCCAATTGTATCAACATGTCTGCAGCAACAAATTCAAGAGGTCTTCAAGAATCAGCAAGAGCAGCTAAATATGCAGCTGCTGCAACAGAAGAATGCTGGGATTGTTAGTCAAGAGGTAACCTTTACTTGTTAAGCATTGTTTTTATCTGCAATAGAAATATTGTTTATAAATACAAATATTAGCGAGAACGTTTGTTCAGTTCAGTAGCGCTTCATTTTAAATGATGGAATATTAACTAATACTAAATTATGATCTTTATTACAACGAAGAGCTCATATTGTTTTACCTGGAATAACACTATTACAAGTTCCAGCTCTGTGTATGTAGATTACAAGTGATATATTAAACATCAATAAAGCTAAGCTGTAACGGCAACAGATTGAGATCATATTTGAGGTTTAATAAGTTGTGAAAGATTTTTATGACTTCCAGATAGTTTAATGGCTGCTGTATACTGTTTCCACTCTAAATACGTCCAGTTTATGTATTTAAGGTACATCATGGGTTTAGAAAGTACGCGTTGCTCTTTCCCAGTATTTACAGTTGGAAGTCTTGTGGACTTCAGTGCACATTCTGGTGCCAGCAAGTGTGTTTGTATGTCCCATTTACAATGAAAAACCACACATCAGCTTGTGTGCATGTATTTGCATAACAGCATGACATCATCAGTCTGTCCTAAAATCTTTCATCCATTTCCAGTCACAATGTGTGCTTTCATAAGATATGCTGACACTTGTCTGAGTGCACAGGGCAGCAAGTGTGGGTGTGGACAGGGAAATATTTTGATGTGCTCTTGCTCAGATTTTTTATATTTAGGTTTGGCCATTTCAGTGAAAACTGCAGAAAGAGTTGCCACTGTTTGTTTCCAGTCATCATTTCTTTTGGTCAACAGAGAATATTATAGTAATATAATAAATAAGGAATTCACTGACTGATGTTCTGTCACAGCTGACAGCCCAGCAGATTGCCATCCAGCAGCAGCTCCTTCAGGTGCAGCAGCAGCACCTCCTCAACCTGCAGAGGCAAGGCCTGCTGTCTGTGCTTCCCACCAGCCCCGCTACAGCCCCAGGTATGTGTCTTACACTCCTTACTGCAGAGCTCAAACACCTAAACAGATTTTTTTCAGTTAACAGTGGTTGGTTTTTACAAGTGACTGCCAGAATGCTAGGTTTTAAGTAAACACTGATGTCACTGTGTCCTCCGTGAGTTAAATTTTGATCTTATCTTCAGATAATTTTGGTAACAATGCAAAGTGTCTCATGCAAATGTAGTTACATCCCACTGTATTTTATAACAATTTGTCTGTTATGTACATGTGCACTTTTAGGCTGTGAGAATGGTAGCATCCTATCAGCTGGTGGAGACACCAGAGAGTCTTCCAGTCAACAATCTACCACCAACGGTCATCAAACTCTTCTGAAGAGGAAAGACAGGTGCTTTTGAAATTCAGTCTTGTCTAATTTTCAGTATTTTTTTTGTGTATTTCTAGCTTTCATTGCACTCACTCTGTCCCAACATTTGTTTTGCAGTGGCCCACTGGATGAAAATACACAGAATAGCCATCCTCTGTATGGGAATGGCATGTGTAAATGGCCTGGATGTGAGACTGTCTTTGGAGACTTTCAGGCATTTCTTAAGTGAGTGATGACATCTAGCATACCACTAAACCAGTTTGATGTTCATTCACACATACTGGGAAGTGTTGTAGCAAAGAAGATATAGCAAACGTAAAGGAAAGAAATGTACATATAATTAGTATTTTGTTTAGGAGCTATTAATGTAACATTTCAGTTACAGCTTAAAATTGTTGTTACAGTTTTAAAAAAAGTACTTGTCCTTACTTAATTATTCCTTTTCTAGTTTCTTGTGATATAGACCATTTTTTTCTAAATAATAAAATGATAGTAATGGCCCTTTTTCCTGTGAAGTTTTTTTGCATTACAAAGGCAGATCATATTTTTGCTCTCTACTGCAACTCCCCTGTTTGTACAGGACATGGTTTCTCTGAAGCATGTCATGATTTTGAATTTGCTTGTTTGCAGACATTTAAACAGTGAACATACACTGGATGACAAGAGCACAGCACAGTGTCGTGTGCAGATGCAAGTGGTTCAACAGCTGGAACTGCAGGTACACATGTTTTCTTTTACACTTGGATATTTTGTTGCTTGGCTTTTTGTTCATTATCTGTTTTTTGCAAAACACATCTCTAACTTTTAAAAATTTAATGTAACTATTATTATTAAGAGTGTTGTATCACATCATTGTTTTAGCTCTCAAAGTGAATGTGAAAATGTTTGCAATTGTGGTGTGTTTTCACACCAGGTCTTTATATTTACACCCCTCAGGAAGCCTGAAAAGAAGTAGTTTCCACACCGAATGTCACATTGTCATGTAACACTTCTGTTACTGTGAATTAACCATCCATAAATGTCTATTTTTGCCTTCCATTTAACACAGCTGAAGAAGGACAAAGAGCGACTGCAAGCTATGATGGCTCATCTGAAGTCCTCTGAACCCAAACCTGCAGCACAGCCTGTAAGAACCTGTCACAGCTGTTTTGTTCAATTAAAATAAATATTGTTTTGCTTGTAGTTGCACTAACATTTTGCTGACTTAACCACTTTTTTTTTTGGTGTGTTTTTCTTTTTTCCCAGGGAAATCTGGTGTCTAATGCATCTTTCTCCCAAGCAACATTGCCCAAAGGCCCTCCTCCCATGAGCATTTCTCAGAGTGCCACAGCACCATCCACACCCTTGACACCACTCTCTGAATCTCCCTCAGTCCTCACTCCCAATAGCATGTTCAGTGGAACCCCTGTACGGAGGCGATATAGCCGCTCTGTAAGCCAAGGTAACAGTGAGATCATGAATCACAACTTTTAATTATTAGAATTTTTTATGGGTAGTGCATGCTGAAACATGCTTCTAGTAAGATACAACTGGAAATAGTTCTTCATTGTTTCCCGTTTATTGTGCACATGTATAAATATTGCTGGTTAATGTCTTTTCACAGATATAATTGATAATAAGGAGTTCTACTTGAGCACAGAAGTTAGACCTCCATTTACATATGCCTCTCTCATAAGACAGGTAATGTGAACTTTTTGTACCCACATGAAGCAGATCAATGTATGTTTTCTATTTTCCATTGTTTCAAGCTTCTGTTACACATTTTATCTCTTGCAGGCTATATTTGAATCACCTCGCAATCAGCTGACATTAAATGAAATCTACAACTGGTTCACAAGAAACTTTGCATATTTCAGACGCAATGCAGCTACTTGGAAGGTATTAATAATTATATATTAAATGTCATTTAATATTAAAATGTGAAACATGAAAAGATGCTAATTTAGTTCTTGATGTGTAGACATCCTAAATTTGTTGTTTTCTTAAATCTTCCAGAATGCAGTCAGACATAATCTCAGTCTCCATAAATGCTTTGTGCGTTTGGAGAACGTGAAGGGAGCTGTGTGGACAGTAGATGAGATCGAGTTTCACAGAAGGCGGCCCCAGAAAGCTGCTGGTAATGGGTATGTATACTTTAGACATGAAGCCTGAAGGCTGTGTGCTTTCAGATATTACTAGAAGTCAGATTGGGATCAAAGAACTTGACCTTCTAGCTTTACCTCATTAAGTACACACAGTATTTACTGTAAACAGGTCTTGGAGTTTCAAAGGCTGGGAGTATGCTATGATAATAGTGGGAAAAGCTATTTATACAGGGGTTCTAATTACAGATATTAAAGGATTAAAGGTAAAAAGTCAGGGGAGAATATCTAAATTGTACTAAATAAAATATGAACAAAATATTGTGTTACTCTACATTTTACTCAGATCTGACCAGCTCAGTCACTGGTTATCTGGCTATCTTAAGATATCATTTGAACCATCTATATGTTTTTGTGAGGAAAAATTAAGTGCCACACGTGTTGTAATTTACATGAGCCAAACTTGTACTTTTACATGAGTTTAATAATAATAAACTATAATCTGTAGTTTGTCAAAACTTTGATGTAGCAGTTCTGTTTCTGGTTTGTCATGTCTTGCAAAGATGACTCAAACTCTTAGCTAGTGCGGATTTTGCTAAACAAACAGACCTGGAGCCCCAGTGTATATTTTGGCAGTACTTGTAGTTCCTGCAGATTGAAGGAAATGTTCACTAAGCACTACCACCCTTAGTAACTGTTGCTATTTCAGTTAAAAAAAGGGCGTTTAAGTTAAGTACCAGCCTGTGTTTTTGGCTAGCTTGATGCTATCCTGTTAGTTAGGCTGACTCAAGTCTTGGCCGGACATGCAAAAATCTGTTTATATTTTTTACTTTTATGCTTTTGATTTTGAAAATGTCTTATAAAGATACTGCGCTCCAAACTCTACCAATACCAGATATCCCTCTTACATCAGCTCCATGTATATAGCTTCTTCAAACAGACACATTTTTAAGAATATTAGAGGGAATTTAGACATGCAACAAAATTGGTCTTTAGTTAAATGCCAGCCCAGAAGTTTGAATATAGTTTTACGCCATTCATAAGTATTCATACCAAGCGAAAAATAACTTGCTTTTCTATTTATATAATAATAGATCTCTGCTGAAGAACTCCCAGAACCGTGCAAGCTTAGCTGGATCTGCTCTTCAGGTAAGTGAAGTATTAATTCTGTTATCTTTTGTGTATAATGTATTACATATAAAAACGTGTGTATACACACTTAAATCACATCTTGATGAATAAAATATGAATTGAAAATCTTTACTGACATACGTTGTGTAATTTGTTGAGAACAAAATGATGTAGCAATGGTCAGTGGAAACTAAAATCATCAGCCCTTTGCGGGCTGGATTCAAAATCACACCAAAAATCAGTTGTTGGAAATAGTGTTCCCTTAACTTTTTTGAGCCGTAAATATAAGAATGACATATCTATATTTGTTATGTGTTTATGCAGTACTATAAATACAACCCTGACAATGTTACTTTTTTTCAGAGTGGTGGTCCAGACGGTAACAACTCTCTATACAACCCAGCCTCTATGGGCAGCATCCCATTGCACTCCTTGCCTCATGTTCTCCAAGAGCAGATGAATGGAGCCCTCGCTATTGGATCTGGATACCAAAGTGACAGCAGTGCAACACAGTCCCCCCCGCAGGCTTTGTAAGTGTCCCTATTCCCTCAACTCTTTAATGTATTTGAATGAGCTGTTATTTAATGTAATTCTGATGACATATTATTTCTTCATGTTTACCAAACCAGCATTAAAGAAGAGCAGGAGGATGAGGAAATAAGTGAAAATTATCCCTATGAATCTCCGGAGAGCACAGATGAGCATGGCCACAGCCCAGAGTTACACAGAGATGAAGACAACGGTAGCCCGGAGAGGCCCAGCCTTCAACTTGACCGTGTGCCTTCTCTCTGACTTTGAGGTCCAGGTTGTCCGTGGCAAGGCTGCCTGTGTGACTTTGTATCCAAAACACAAGTTCAGCTTCATCTATGTAACCAAACACTCTGTTCTTGATAATTTTGTTTTTGTTGGTTTTTTTTGGTATTTATCAGCATCTCTTGTTTTTTGTTTTTTAATCTAGCTCTCAATTCTTTTTGTACAGTTGAGTGAGATCACAAACAACATTTGTGAAATTGTCTGTCTGTGATTATTCTTTCATATATACATATATATATATATATATATATATATATATTTATATATATATATAAAAAAATATTATTTATAATACAAAGAAAAAAACAGTATAAAAAAA
>VVAS01055713.1:0-12011 GCA_015103295.1 Ptychochromis oligacanthus
ACACTGAACAGGACCTTTCAGCTGGTCCTTTATTTCTGTCAGCACAGCAGATGGATCCATATGTTTGGTAAAGATTTTACACTGGGTTGCCCTTCCTGATGCAACCCTCCCATTTTATCCAGGCTTAAGACCTAGACCCGTGACCCCCTGAGGCTGGGTTTGTGTCTCTTCCTGGTCTCAAACCAGGGATCTTTCATGTGTAAGTCGAAAGTGTTAATCAGTATGTTAAAAATGGAGTCAGACCAGAAGTCTTTTTAAACTCATCAGGGAAATGTTTACACAGGTGTGGGTGGCTGTGGCTCAGGAGGTAGAGCAGGTCATCTACTAATCGGAAGGTTGGTGGTTCGATTCCTGGCTATTCCAGTCTGCTCCGGTCTGCATGCCAAAGTATCCTTGGGCAAGATACTGAACCCCGAGTTGCTCCCGATGCGTTCATCGGAGTGTGAATGTGTGTGAATGTTGGATAGAAAGCACTTACGTGTAGGAAAAAGTGCCTGTAAGAATGTGTGTGAATGGGTGAATGAGGCTTGTGGTAGATCAAAAAGCGCTTTGAGGGCTCAAACCAGAGCTGATAAAGCGCTATATAAGAACCAGTCCATTTACCATTTACCAGGTCAACACAGAAAGCCATTATTCCCATAGACTTATATAGGACCAGACGTATTTTCACAACCACAGCTATCACCATCTGGTGTACTTCAGATGGAAAATGCAGGGTTAAGGTACTTCCGTATTGGCTTTATTTTTCTGACCCGGAAGTTGTATACCGTCTAACAAGGCGTTTCTTCATACCACCACTGTTCAGATTTTGTCCTATTGAAACATGGAAAGGCTCCCAGTAAAGACGTGATACTTAATACTGGGACAAAAGAGCTTTAATATAAGCAGCACTGAGTGCCAATCAACAGGCGGAGAGGCCTGCTCTGTTGCTAGGAGACTGGAGAGGATATCTGCCCAGTGAGCTTCTGATTGGTCAGTCATTACAGGGCACTTGTCTAACTGACCACCTAGTTTCATTGTGAGAACAATACATTTTTTAATGAATTATGTTCTTAATTAGGTTGGACTTTGCATGCTTATCAGGAGTAATGCCACAGAGAGCGCAAACATGCACATACTGAAATTTAAAACACCTGAACAGTTGCATCAGTTATGTCTATATATCACCAGTTTCTCTCTTGCTGTGCGTCATTAAGAAGATTTTTGTTGTGAAGAGCTGGCCTTTCAGGAAACACCTAATTGCTACTGGCTGATACGTTTGCAGTGACATTTATGAAAACTTTATGGACAGCAATCCCTCCAGCTTGTGACATTTTGGATTCCCTTTAAAGCGGTGAATATGGCAGTTTTCTGCTTTACGGGCCACGGGACTCAAAATGAAAACGACTTCGGCTCCCAGTTTCATTGGCACAGATCAGAGAGTGATGAGAGAAAAGAGACTGACTGTGTTTTCATCCTGTAAGAAAAGGTCATAAATATAATGCATAGATAGAGACAAAGGGTCTTGTTGGGTTGTTCACAAATTGTTGAACCCGGGCAGGTAATTGAAATGATGAAGTAATAAAAGGGTGTTTAGACTGAAATAACATGTACCTGTGTTTGATAGTGTGGTACTTTCTGGCTTATGTTTGATTTGGATGTATGGGGGAAAAAAAGAAGAAAAAAAAACATCAGTTCCAGGGCTCTGGCACCAGTTTGACCAGAATTTATTCTCACTGTAAACCAGGATAGTTACACTTCCAACAAGAAAATCAAATATTTCTCAATTGCAGAGGATATAACGCCTCCAAACACTGTAAAAGTGCTAGTTTTTGTGTTGTAGGATGTTGTAGGATCCACAGTGTAAGAGGGCAGAGCTGGAAGCATCTTTGTTTCGTAGACACTGAACTCTTATTCAGTTCAGTTTATATAGTGCCACATCACAACAACTTTATATGTTAGGGTAAAGACCCTACAATAAAATTCTTATACACCAATCAGGGAAATTTAATTAAGAAATTTCAAGATTCATTCAGACTAATGGAAATAGTAAAAAAATTAAAAAAAATATTTACAATAGGTGATGGAAATGGGCATTAAATTTTTTTTTGTTTTGTTTTGTTTTTTGTTTTTTGTTTTTTGGCTGACTTCTTAATATTAGAATGGTGTAAAGGTTTCACAGGAAAGAAGGCACAAACTCAAAAAGCAGAAGGCAAAGTAAAAGGCTAAAATCAAATTCTTTAATCCTGTCTGAAGCCACACACGGTGAGGCACTCAGTGAGGCAGACAAGTCTGGTGACTGGAAGGGAAAAAGCAAAGTGCAGAAAGCCTTCCGAAAGGTCACAAACGAGGAGAACTACTCTAAGGACTTAGGATTATGAGAAAATTAACAAAATAGACAAGGAAAACTCAAAACAAAAGAAAATGCAAAGAAATCGCAAGGAATACTAATTAGGATTAGCTTGACAAATGAGAACAACAAGGCAACATGGCAGCTAACTGTATAGGGTGAAAGGTCTACTGGATAATTCAACACAGGTGAAACTGATGAGGGCAGGACAGACACTTACAAAGGAGGGATCTTGGCAAGGGCATTCTTGCAAGAGAGAGTGACATTTTCCTGGTTAAATAATGTGTAAAAAAGAAAGAAACAAACAAAAAACCAGCAAAGCAAGGAAGTGAAACTGACAGGAGTGCAAAGTGACCCGGGTTGTTTTCCTTATCACTTACCCTTGACCTTGATGGAAAACATTATGCAATGAAGGAAAGGAGAATTCATACGGACTTAGGTAAAGAACATCTAGCTGCAATTCAACTATTCTACTGCAAAGCTCAAATGAACACATATTTAATGCAAACAGAGTCATGCTACAGCATTAACTTTACTTTCATCATTTTAGTAAAGCTCATTTGCTTACAGAGCACTTTTCAAAAACCACGTTAAAAAGTTCTTTGCACAAGGACCAGCATCATAATAAGCATGTTTTATTAAAGTGATGTTCATAGTTCACATGTGGGTTTCACAGGTTGTTGAGGGTAAAAGTGTTAGGTAAAGGAACCTTCTCAGAAAACCAACTTGTTTCTCTTTTTTCATTGGGCCTTAGCACAGAATGGAGAATCTTCAAAAACTGTATTTTGGGTAAAATTTATAAACTCCATATGAGATTGTTGGCTTGTCAAAGCAAGTTATAGCATATGAAAGTTTTCCTTTTTAACCTACATTATGAAACCAAGCTTATCTTCTAACTGCAGTTCCTATAGGGTAAAATAATTTTCGAATGTAGCCGTTTTTGTAACACTAAGAAATTTGGAGCTTTCAGTGCTTATTCGAGAGTCTTTCAAATTCTACTATGATAGTGTTACGTTGTTGTTCGGTGAGTTCGTTCTGTTGCCCTGCTTCTATCATCAGATTGTGAACAACAGTGATGACGTTTTGACGTTTTTGATCTTTGTACCCAACACTACGGGGCAAGGAAAGTGATTGTTCTGGACTTTTTGGCTTCAGGATGTCTAGATGGATATCGTCATTCTCAACATCTAGAACTATTGCAAGGTACCATGCATTGTCCTATGGGTTGGTTCAAAATGTTCCATCAGCCTTGCCCTGTTGGCATCGGTGTCGCTGCCTGGAACACGGTGGTTCCAGAGATGTGTGGATTTACACCATTTAAAGAGATGCTGTGGAGTCAGGATGTGATCGCTGTTGGTTTGTTGTAAACTGGCTCTGGCTGCAAGGTGTTTATTCATTCTTCCAATTACATGACATAAGCTTTTGACATAGATAGGTTCTATTGTGGCATATATCCGTTTTGAAAACACCAGCTGTACAGGTATCCAGATCCATGATGGTCTGGGTTGGGTGTGGACTCTTCAAATTATATGAGGTGGGAGCTTTTCTTAAACATGACAGATTTGATATGACTTGGATATCTTTGTCAGTGGGACAATGAATCACACAAAATGGCTGCCACATCTCTCGTGAGGAATTCCCATCGCTACAATAAATCTGCATGTCTGTGTGTTCATGGGTGTATAGAGGTGGCTTTCCTAGAGCCAGGCACTCCATCTAATTACTTAAGTTGGCGTGACAGTCATGGTGCATTAAGTCAGTGGGACTGTGCATATCACATATGGATTAGAAACAGAGCTGCTGAAAACATAACATCTCAAGACAGAAATCTGAGTGTTGACACATCTGTTGCTGGTTTAACTGCTGTTTATCTCATAAAAACTCAAATAAATTATACGTTCCTGCAAAACAATGTTATTGGTCAACTAATTTAGTTAAACGGTGTCAGTTTATGGCATTTTAGTCTGTGCTGGTCTTTGCTTTAAAACCTCTGAGTGCTGTAATCTGACATCAGATCTGCAGTTGGGTCTTCTTGCTCTGCGGGGCAGGTGGAGTGTTTTCTCTGCAGTCACCCCACTGTGCCTTCATTTACATACTGGATCAGATTATCATTACATTATGTATTCCAAGGACAGGCCCGAGCATGATGGATGATTGGTGCAGTCTAGTAATCTTCACCAAGGTGCTTTGTCCAGCCTTGTATTGCTGCCTCGAAACCGAGCAGCAGTGATCTACATACTCCTCTGCTGCTCCAGGGTCAAAGGCTCAGAGCACAGCTCAGAGATACCTTCAGCTAACAGAATCTCAAATATTAATCAAAGGTTTAAATGAAACTTTTTTCTTTTTTTCTTTTTACAGTTTAGGTTGCTGTGCATGTTTGTTGTTTCATGGATAAATTGTTTTTGTGCCTGGACTTCTGTGTGTAAAATCAGCTTTTCCAGAATGATTGCAGTTATTTTCTATCCTCAGCTTAGGTGGAAAAGTGTTTGTGCTGATAAAAAATAGGGAAACAAGATGGATCAAGAGGCTTAAATGAACATTATATAAGAATTTTAGTACATAATAATCAACATTAAACAGAAATTATAAACAGAATGTGACAGTTTTGACAAAGATGTTTATGTATTGTGTTGCAGAGATATCTACTTAAGTTAGCATACTAACCAGAAAGCCACCACAGTGGGCCAGAATGATCCAGAACAGCACCTTCAATTAATAAGTAAATTAGATATATTAGGCATGTCTTAAAGACATAAAGCCCTGGATGACCTCTAATTTCTTACTTTTAAATTCAGATAAAACTGAGGTTATTATACTCGGCCCTAAAAACCTTAAAATGATGGTGTCTAACCAGATATTTACTCTGGATGGCATTACTTTGTAACACTTCAATGCGCATATTAAACAAATATGTAGGACTGCTTTCTTTCATTTGCGCAATATCTCTAAAATTAGAAACATCCTGTCTCAAAGTGATGCTGAAAAACTAGTTCATGCATTTATTACTTCAAGGCTGGACTATTGTAATTCATTATTATCAGGTTGTTCTAAAAGCTTGCTGAAAAGCCTTCAGTTAATCCAGAATGCTGCAGCAAGAGGACTGACAGGGACTAGAAGGAGAGATCATATTTCTCCCATATTAGCTTCTCTTCATTGGCTCCCTGTTAAATCCAGAATTGAATTTAAAATCCTAATTTTAAATGCAACGTTTCAAACAGGAAACATGACAAACGTTTTCTGTGCAGTTTGGCTCAACATGTCTGCTAGATAAAAGGTAAAGTGGCTGTGTTTTCCAGGGGAGAAGTAAAATGTTAAGTTCGCTTTCAGAGATGGACACTTGATAAACTGGAAATTTAAAGCTTACATGTCATGTTAGATTTTTTATCAGCGGAGCACTGGATTGATTTATGATGTGGTGCTTACGTTATCTGGTTATTTCATATAGAGAAATGTCTTTGATAACAAATTAAAAGATGATAGCTACATGTTATTCAAAGCAGTGGACAGTAAGTGCAGGCTAAACTGGATAGTTTGCAGTGTTGTTGTACAGTTCACAGTGATGGACTGTTGCACTGGTGCAGAGCAGACTGTGGGACCCATGGTCATTGCTAGGCTAGGTCCTGGTTAGCAGCAAAGAGACAAGGCTCTGAAAGGATTTTGAATTGAAATTTATTAGAGAATTTTGAAACAGCAAAGATCGTAGTAGATGCATGACTTCCTTATGTGTAGGGCAGCAGACATTTAGGTGATTTTAACAGATGTGAGTGAATATTCTGTAGTACATGCAGTTTTTATGTCCCGTTGACCATTGAAATGAAAGTTAATTTTGATAATACTTTGATATAACTGCTTGTTGTGAGCACAGGTGCCATTGGGCGGGCTGCAGGGTCATCAGCTAGGAGCCCTCCTTCACTGATGTTTCGCTCTCTTATTCCTGGAACATCTCGAGGTGGTGGAGCAGCAGTAGGAACATCTCCCTACCACTCCCTGCAGCCAGCCTTAAGATCCTTCTTTTCCCTATGCCTTGTCTTTATTTCAGAACCAGAGCCAGAAGCTCCCTTGTTCTGCCTCTTCTGCAAGATCTTGAAGAGCTCGCCTCCTTTTGCTACCTGTGACACCAAGCGTTTTTAATAGCTGCTGAGTGGATGCTCCAGTGAAACCCACGTGGCAGTCGAGGTCAGCTGCCAGCTGCCATTCTCCTCCAAGTGACAGGAGGGACCGCTCCATCTTGGTGTGAGACTGTGTTTCACACCCTTACCTAATGAACTGGATCCACCTCTGGGATTTACCTGAGTTGATCCTGTTTGCCTCCTGCCTAAAGACCTCCAGTATCTCTGCTAGTTTACGCAGAACCCTGTCATGCCACCATCTGTACCTGCCCTGTAACAGTGTCGTCCTGCAACCAGAAAGAATGTGTCTCAGGTTATGATTACAAGAGTGACAAAGTTGGCAAGGTTCATCAGAGCCGTACCAGACGTGGAGGTTCCAAGAACTGGGGAGTGTCGTAAGTGGCCCTTATGAGAAAACTTGCTTGGGCGTCTTCCACATGTTGGCCCAGGTAATGGCCTCCCAGGTGGACCATTTACCTTGCTGTTGTTGGCTCACAGCAGAGCTGGAGCTCAAAGCAGAAACCATTGTGTGGTTTCTGCCCCCCCCCATGCTACACCAGAGCGTAGGGTTCTTGCATTTTGGACAGTTTTTGGCTATATAGCATAGAGATTTCAGGCTTTCAGTATGTGGGGTTTTGGTCTTTTCATCACATCTATTTAAGTTATCAGTTGTTGTTGCTATAGGATTTGGTATTATTGTTGCTTGTGATTTGTGATACCATTTTGGTTAGAGGTGTTTCACTTGATAGTGGAGAAAATGATCTCTTAAATTGTTAAATTATAAATAATGTCACTTTTGACAAACCTGTGTTATCTCACTGATAATTCAGTCTTTTAAAATTTCAAGCTGTAATATCATGAGACCAACCATTTTTGTCAGTCCCCATCACAGATGGATAATACAGAGTCGATAGCTTCACTAATGTTGCAGCGGGAGTGGAATAACAGGCTGGTCCACACAGGATATGTGTGATTAAGGATGATAAGATTTATCGGTGGTGCCAGTCACACAGATGGGGTTACAGAAATATGCTGCTGGCTGGTTACAGGATATGTTCTGATTGACACAGAAACAATTTTTCTTGTGTTGTGCGGCCCAAAAAATAGCCTAAAGTAGCAATAAACGTGTCTAGGGCTAAGTGCACAGAGATACCTCATAAATATATGTTGGCTTTGTGGAGGTGTATGACCGACAGGCGGTTGTGAGATTTTGGAGATGTAGGTGAAGACGACACAAGAGACTGATGACAGTTAAAGAAGACATGGATCTTTTTTTTTTTAAAAACTGTCCAAACTACAATAAGCCTAATACCAAAAGTCCAAACAGGGAAATTGAACCAGGTGAAACCAACACAGACAGGACAAACATTAACACAGTAAAGACACAGACTAATTACACATCAGAGAGAAGGGGAATAAGGAACAGGTGAACATAATCATACACTATAAAAGGTGGGAAAAATAACAAAGGAGGGAAGTAAAAATACAGAGATCCACATGAGAATATGACCTTCAAAATAAAGCTCACACAGCCAAAAATGGAGAGACAAAGACAGAGCGGAAACAGTAGGGACAAAAAAGGGAAAAGACAGAAGGAAGAGAAAAACTAAGGACTTATAACAGAAACCTTAGATAATTGCAAAGATTTTAACAGGATGTCATGAAATAATAATAATAATAATAATAATAATAATAATGATAATAAATAATAGCCTGCCATTGACTTTTTCTGCTCTTTGTAGATATACACACTGTACCAGAGCTTCAAAAAATCCATAATTCCAATTCCAAAAAAGCCTTGTCCTCAGGAAAATAATGACTGCAGGCCAGTGGCTTTAACCTCCGGTGTTATGAAAGCATTTGGGAAGATCATAACAGAAGAAAAGTATCAGTTTTCCTACAGAAGAAATGTTAGCACAAGTGATGCCATCTCTACAACGATGTACTTTGTATTAAAGCATTTGGAAAGCTGTGTCACATATGCGAGGCTGCTTTTTATTGATTTTGGTTCTGCTTTTAATACGATTTATCCAGATATTCTGCTTAGGAAATTGGTCCAGCTGAAGTTGAATCCTTTTTTAATTAAGTGGTATCACTCCTTTTAATCAAATGGGCTACAACAAGTGAAACTTAATTTGGCTCTTTCTGACATAATGGTAAGTATTACAGGACCCGTCAAGGATGCGTTAGTTCACCTTTTTTGTTTACTCTTTTTACAAGTGACCGTGCTAACCAAGATATTGTGAAATTTTCACACAACATTGTTATACTTAGTTTACTCATAGGTAAGTCTGTCATTTCCAGCCTTAAAGCAGGAGTGGACAGGCTTGGGAACTGATGTGATGGGCGAAAAACTGAAGAAATGATTGTAGATCCCAGATGAGTTGTAGATCAGACACTGGTATACATGGCTGTGAAATTAGTTGCTGTGAATTGGTGTCATCCATCCATCCGTCCATTTTCTTCCGCTTATGCGCCATGAGGCGACTGTTGTTGTGATTTGGCGCTATATAAATAAAATTGAATTGAATTGAATTGCTTATCCAATTCAGGGTTGAACCGGGGGGGGGGTGGATTTCAGCTGATCCTTCATGTGTTTTACTCTGTTTGCGCTAATAAACTCTGGTAGGTGATACAGGGTTCTATTGCGTAAGCATACCCACTATAAGCATTTGTCCCTCTGTCAGTTAAAGTAATAAATGAACAGCTCATGTAGGACGGACAGAGCAGTAGAGAGGCTTTGGGGTTATTAAATTATTTATCTGTAGTTTATTTATTCTGAAGTCTAACAGCACTGAAACGCCATGATTCCTGAACTAGGTGTTCATACTTGTAAAATACCTGTGAGAGGCAGGTGTAGCAGTCATCAGTTTAACCTGACGATGATGCTGATGATGCTGTTTAGTTTCCACCTTTTTTCTAGTCAGGGGTTGGAAAGCACCTATGATGGCTCATATAACATCTACTTACATCTTGTTGAAATCAGCTGGCTAACTCCACAAAAAAGCAATAAATCTCAGAGCGACAGGGGCACAGCTCAGCTGATCTCACCTGTCCACAAAGAAAAAAACCTACTGTCGTTCGCAATATAAATTATTATGTGACTTATTTCTAAGTGATTCTTTTATGCTGCACCAGATCTGATTGCTTCCCCCACCAATTCCCGCTTTAACCCCAGCTTACTGTCAAGATTATAATTGCCAAAGTGCCAAATTCAGGTTATCAAAACAGCATTACAATGGGTGGTTGACGGTGGTTATGTCCACCTTTTATACACAGTCCATGATCTTTACAAGTAAAGTATCAGACTTAAAGGTGTAGAAAGCTGCAAAACGTCACACTGAAACAACTAAAATCTGTATTTACACACAATTCATCATTTAAGGGTCCTTTGCTTCCTTAAGAAAAAAAAAAGCTTCCTGATGATTCAGGCCCCTGCTTGCTGCTGACAAGAGGGAGGAAGCCTAAAATTCCAAAATTATCTTTGCAGGAAGTAAATCTAGCCTTAGGAGAACTCATATCAGTGCAGTGATGGTGAATCGGTATCATCAAACAAACTAAAAAATTAGAATTTATTCAAAATGATCCAGTTAAAATATTTAAAGTAATTCAGAAAACACTCTCATTTTCTTTCCGAGAACGAATGAAAATGAATTCCAGTCCAAAACCACACCGGACCAGAATAAGGCGAAGTTTGTTGGGAAACTTTCAGCACTTAATCATTAAACTAACTGAAGTCTGAAATGAGCAGATTGGAAGAGCGATGCTGCCCAGGGAGCTTAAGATCAACGATAAAAACAAACCCAGATCCAAGTAATCCATTATCTTCTGTGAGTCTCTCTCTCTTCACACAAAGATAAATAAAAACTCCTGCAGTCATCTTCTCACACATGTCAATCTGTTTTCTTCTTCTCTGACTCTTCTCAGTGCTTTTTTTTTTTTAACATCTAGATCGATCCGGATCGATAGCTATGAAGATTTTTCTGGGATTGAATTTAAATGTGCATTAGGACTCAGGTCATGATCAGGTTTCATTCTATTTTATTTCATTCTTTATTAAAAACTGTTTTTCTTTAATAACTGCCATGATGTTAAAAGCTGTTTTACAGTTATTCTTATATTGCCTTTTGGGGCCATAATTTGCTATAACTGCATTTATTGTGAGATATGCTCCAGCCCCCCCACGGCCCTAAATTGGGTCAGAGGCGAGAATAGATGGAAATAAGGGATGGATGGAAGTGCGTCCATGTGCATTTATTGGCTATCTCAGTAGATAAATAACACTTGTAAACAAAAATAAAATAAAAAATCATAGGAGACGTGCCAGAGATAGGTTGCTGAGTTCTACTCTGATGCAAAAGATGGTTTGCTAACACAGATCCACGGTTGTCCTTGGAAACTCTTTGGAAAAGGGCAGACACTTGATACTACAATGCTCACAAAATTAAGGGATATCAGGGATATCAATCTGCCCTGTTAGGAAGCATAAACCACTGTGAATCCATTTCACCTGCTACGGTGCAAATGAAAGTGAAAACAGGTGCAGTGGAGAGGCAACAACAAGAAAACCCCCCAAAAAGGGAATGGTTTCACAGGTGGTGGCCATAGACCATTGCTCTCCTTATCCCTCCTGACTTATTTTTCTCTAGTTTTTCTTTTTGCTAGTGTCCTTGTCACTGCTGGTAGCATGAGGCGGTAAATGCAGCCCATTCAGGTTCCACAGGTAGTCCAGCTCCTCCAAGGATGCCATATCCATACATATATCCATACATACCATCACAAGAAGTTTTCCGTGTCTTCCAGTCTCAATAGGGTGGAAGAGATACCAGGAGATGGGCTGTTACATGAGCAGAGCTGGACAGGGCCATAGAAGGGCATCATCCCAACAGCAGGATGGGTATCTGCTCCTTTTGTGTAAGGAAGAACGGGAGGAGTAGTGCCAGAGCCCTACAAAATGACGTCCAGCAGGCTACTCATGTGCATGCTTCTCACCTAACTGTCAGTCACACAGTTTGGTGTGATCTGAAGCTTTGCAAAGGTTGTAAGAAAACTGTATCAAACGGTGTATTTCAGGGGTTAATCAGACAATGCCCAGCACCACTGGATGAGAGCATGGATAGGACCAGTGATGGAATACAATTACTAGTTAGTCAAGTACAGTTTTTTGTTGTTGTTGTTGTTGTTGTTGTTTGTTTTTGTTATGCTGCTTTCCACTTCAACCTGAGTATATTTTGGATGCAAATATTGTACTTTGTGCTCCATACCATGTTTTAAAAGCTTTAATTACTTGTCATTTTTCAGATTTTTAACATATACAGTGGATATAAAAAGTGTACACACCCCTGCTAAAATGCCAGGTTTTTGTGATGTTAAAAAATGAGACCACAATAAATCATTTTAAGACTTTTCCCACCTTTAATGTGACCCATAACCTGTACAATTCAACTGAAAAACAAAGAAATCTGTTAGGGGAAAAATATAGAAAATAAAAAAACGTACAATAAGCTGGCTGCATAATTGTGCACACCCTTAAACTAATACTTTGTTGAAGCACCTTTTGATTTAATCACAGC
>VVAS01055719.1:0-10388 GCA_015103295.1 Ptychochromis oligacanthus
AATAACTGAAAGAAAAGGATTTCACCACAGAAGTACTGAACAGGTAGATGTACTGGAAGGGTCTTTTTAAATTTTGTGTTGTCTTTGATTTTATTTTCTGTAAAGCAGTAAAATATTGCTTGCTTGCTAAGTTTTTGGCCGGCGTTGGTTTCACTGAAACATCCTCAAGTCGGTGGTCTCTGTTGCATTCATTTACAGTAGTTCACAGTAGACCTAAGTGAAACAGTCCCACTTTATGTAAAAGCTATTAGTTTAATATGAGTATATATGTGATAAAAAAGGGAACTCATCCCAAATTTAAACGCACATATATTTTTTTTTGCTTGTAGCGCTCATTATTGATCTAGACTTTTCTGGTGTGAGAACTATTTTCTCTTTTAGTAAAAAAAAAAAAAAACAACAGTCAAGTGTATCACCCTGCAGGAGAAAGCCTCTATCTGACCTCATGACAGGATGACTGGATAAAACAGCTGAGATGTAACACTGGCCAGCTGCATGCTTCTTGGGCTGGTGGACGCAGACAGTAGAAAGAAAATAGTCCCAAGAGGAAGCCGGTCATAAAAACATTTGTAGAATTTTTTTTGAGTTTTTTTGGTTTCTATAAGGAAACTTTGCAGTGGATATGTCTAAAACTGGGCAGCTCACACCAAAATAATGTAGATGGATAAATAGCATTACATGCCAGAAGAAAAATACCTAAATTTATTATTTGGGTGAAAGGCATCAGAAGTGCACACATACATGGACAGGTAGATAAATATACAGACAGATGAAAGAAGTATAGTTTTGACCTACATATAGTCCACTTCTCAATGTGGTCTCAACACAAGACCCAGAGGTACATGAAGTGAAAGTCCCTTGTACCTTGAATTCTTGTTATGGTGACGAACGCATGTTGAATCATCACCGCAACAAGCAACTTGAATTCACAATATACCTTTAGTGATGCTGGGTTTATATGTATGTTTATGTATGATTTTAATTTTCTCTCTTTCTTTTTTTTTGGTTTTGTCACAAGATTTAAACTAAGATTAACAACAGCTGTCTGGTGGACAAATAATTTCATAAGTAGTTTGGCATTTCTTTACTCCAAAGTCTTGTTAGCGGACATAAAATATCCCCACATATCTGCGATAAGCTACTACTCTCTGACATATTGGTTTATCTCTAAAGCTCGTGGAAAATATAAGGGGTGTACAGAATGGAAATGCTTTGATAATATATTTAAAAAGCACATAAATGGCCATCCATACTTTTATTACACTGGCAGAGTTCAGTTGTGTTGAATGCTGACAATGTAACATACTGACATATAAACATGATTTAAGGATCTGATCTCTTTCTTTATATATTTTACAAGGTCTACAGTAGAAAAAATTGATGTCATTTAGCTGAAAAATATCAGAAAAGTGTTGTTTTTTTTTAAATTAATTACTTATCTTTCAAACCATATAAATACAAAGCATTTCATAGAGCCTGAGATCTCCAAAACTCCTGCTGGCAAGCAGACAAATCAGGGTATCAGAGTTAAAAGCACTGCTTTCTGTTAGAACTAATTAAGCCTGAGTGAAAAACAAAAGGATTATAATAATGCTGTTGTGGGAAAGGATGTTGATGAAAAGGAGACTGCAGATGGACTGGGAAGCAGTACAGAAAGGAAACGTTCATATAACGGTAAATTCAACCAGGCAAAAAAAAAGAAAAAAAGAACTTAATAATTTTCAAGAACAGGCCTGAGGGCCCTTGTGCAAAGTGGAAGCTGGTCCTCTCTGCTTAGCTCAGACCTGCTTGGTGTGCTTGTCAGTGGAAGTGCGGAAATCAGTAAGAAATCAGCACCTTGAAACTGAAAGCCAGCAGAATCAGTGTTCTATCCTGAAAGTATTATTCAACACAAGAATAATTCACCAAGATAAACCTTGTATCAGCTCAGACATTCATTGCAGGGAAGCGGAGTCATGTTTTGTGCTTTCATTAAAGAGCTGAAGGTCTTTATGAACTTCTGTCCCTGCAGTTAAGTCTCTAATCCACTGGTTAGTGGGCATGAATGGTCTCTTGTGTTACAGGCTTTTATTTTTTCTGCAGCTCAGGGGGGATTCGGGGCAGGAAAACAACCTGAGAAGCCCTGAAAGAAATCTCTGTTCCCCAAGAATGCCCACATCCCCACATACACCCTGATACATCTGAGGGAGGGTGGATGGTTGGGTTGCTGGGTTGCTCCTCCAGCCTCGCAGTTCAGATGATGTGAAGCTGGAAATGTTTTTTTTTAAATTTTTTCTGTAGATATGGTCAGGTTAAGGTGGGGGAGGTGGGGTACCTTTTCTGAGCTTCACACAGTCTGTCCTGTGTTGTGATTCTGAATGTGCATGTGTGTGTGTGTGTGTATTCTGTGTGTTTAATAGGTTATGTGTGTATGTGTGGCTGTTTTTTTTTCTTTTTTCTTTTAATAGGGGAGCAAAGGGAATCCAGGCCTCCCAGGACTTCCTGGGCCTGCTGGTTATCGTGGTCAGAACGGAGAAAGGGTAAGAGACACAAAATGAAAAAAGATAAAAATATAGATTAGATTTAAAATAAAGTCATGTGACCGCAACAGCCCAAAAAATAAGTAGTCACATGAATCCCGCCTCACAATGCTCCCTCAGTCTACTTATTGAGTGCTACGCTGATGTTAGTTTTGCTGAATCAGAACAATATGAGATTGAATTTGTGTGGGGATATGGTGGGGATTTGCTGATGTCACCATTAAAGGAATCAAACGGATATAAATTATCCTCTTTAAAGGTGCGTGCAAAGCTAACGAGACATCCTAACCATGCTCGGTTTGTGTTCAGCCACACAGAGGAGAGAGAAACTCGGATCAGCCAATCCCTTGCAAGGGTGTGCAGAGGATATACATAGTACTAAAATATACCGTATAAACAAGAATGGTCAAGAGCACCAAATCCTGTAAATCCATTGTTTGCAGGCAGAGAACCAGTTTGGTGCTCATTGTGGTCTGCTCAGAAACCACAGAGCCAGTTGTTTTCTAGCAAACCAGTGGATTCTGACCTAGAGACCAGTATCAAGCCCCAGTCCAGTTATTCTTTAGCAAATTCTGCAACTTCTTTTGTGAGTAGAGCCTTTGATCTTCAGTTAAGAAGCAGCAGATGTCCACAATGAGTTTGTTCAGACAGGCAACACACATTTTTTTGTTTGTTGTCATCATGCCCACTCATGATGCCAATGTCATCAGGATTCCCAGTTAGATAAGACTGGCATCTGGCGCCTGCTGGGAACCAAAATTGTAGGTTTTAACCCAACCTGCTTTTGGTCGAAAATCCCAAAACTTTGCCTTGTGAACAAGAACCAGACTAGTTCTCTTTTGGTCAAAATGCCCTTTTTAGTTTTTAGCCTCAGGAGATGGTAGAGACTAAAAAAAGGGTAAAAAGAGAGGTGGCAAACATGACTATAGATTAGTTCTCCAATATCACACAGTGACATAAAATATAAGTCCTTATTAAATTCAATGTTAAGACACTAAAGTGGTCATATCTTATTTCTGATTCAGGCAACTTCAGTCAGACAAATAAAGTCAGGACCAGATCTCGATTAGTAAATCGGATTATTACCACAGTATTGATGTACCAGATTTAGTTGTTTCCAATGAATACTTTCATATTGCCACAAATAATTGTGTTGCTTTTTCTTAGGGTACAGTTGGTCTTGATGGTCCAAAGGGAGAACAGGTATTTTTTTTTAATAAACTGTAATATCATAACAGTTTAATATCAAACAGATCACACAGTTGGATTTGAGCTAAAAATCTGCCGTTGTCTTTATTTTAGGGACCTGCAGGAGCTGAGGGAACACCAGGAGAGAGAGGAGACGTGGTGAGTGATCGACTACTGAAAACAACAAGAGGAAAAAAAGAAACCCTCTTAATGATGGCATCAAGGAGGATGGAGTTGTGAACAGTGTCAAGATGCAGCCTCTCAGAATATCAAAATATGATATTCTGGTATTGATATATTTGGAAGCTGGATGGCTATCTTTGGATGTTTCTGCAGACATATAATATATAATTATTTGCATCCTTTTTTTTTCCAGGGTGAACAAGGAGAACCAGGAGAGAAAGGATCGGTATGTTCATCTAACCAAGGATATCATAACTTTAGAATATTTTTTTGTAATTTAATTCAAAAAGGTAAACTTTCATATATTCTACATTCGTTATAAAGTGAAATATTTCAAGCATTTTTTGTTTTAATTTGGATGATTATGGTTTATACATCATGAAAACCAGAAATTCAGTTTCTCAGATCATTAAGTCAATCAAAAAAGGATTTACAATACAGAAATGTCCAACTTCTGAAAAGCATGTTCATTTTGTCATCTTCCTCTTGACAATAACTCCATAGATTCCCACCTCTCAATATGTTACCTTTTGTATCTGTTGTAGTCAGGCCCACCAGGAGAGACGGGAAATAAAGGAGCTGAGGGCAGCCGAGGACTGCTGGGGAAAGAGGGCAAGCCCGGCCAACTAGGCCCCCGTGGCATGCAGGGCGACATGGGGGTGCCAGGCCTGCCAGGATCACAGGGACCAGCGGTGAGAAATTTCATCTCTGAATGATTCTGTTACAGCTTTCTGCCGCATCAGTGCTGCTTACTGAACAGCATGTTCCCTCAACTGAAAGACAGTTCTTGTTATTTTGAATTTTCAATAAATGAATTGTTGGTAAAGTAAATAAAATACACCCATTGTTCAAAATCATGATTCACCATGAAGCATTTGTCATAGTTCAGCGTACTTTGTAGTATGTTTTGGGAGTGTTTTTAAAGCAGAAGTTTGATCAGACTAAATATATTTGATTTTCTAAAGCAACACCTTATGCCCATAATTTCATCAGTAACAAATGGCTCATCACTATCAACAATCTGTGTTCGTACAGGGAAAATCACCAACAGATAGACACATCAAACAAGTCTGCATGAGGGTAATGCAAGGTAAGTGTTTGTCACATTCACACTTTTCATTCTAATCGGCTGGTTACCACTAGGTGTATGTTAGTGAAGACAGTATGCTTTACAGTCATTTGAATAAAATAACTTTTTGGCGCGATGGTAAGACCATTGCCTCACAGCAAAAAGGTCCTTGGTTCTTATCCACATCTAGCCAGGGCCTTTCTGTGTGGAGTTTGCATGTTCTTCCCGTGTCTGCGTGGCTTCTCTCCTCCCACAGTCCAAAGACATGCATGGGGTTTGGTATATTCGTGATTCTAAATTGACCGTAGGTGTGAATGTGAGTGCGAATGGTTGTCTGTCTCTCTGTGTTGGCTCTGCGACAGACTGGCGACCTGTCCAGGGTGTACCCTGCCTCTCGCCCGGGATAGGCTGGGCTACAGCCCCCTCCCCGCGGCCCTGAATTGGATAAGTGGAAGAAAATGGATCGATCGATGGATGGACTTTTCAAAACAATCTGTGACAAAAAACTAGTGTTTATTTGACATCATCTAGTGATTAAACACAAATGTTGACCCCCTTTCTCCTGTGTCACAGAGCAGTTGGCCCAGCTAGCAGCCAGCTTGACCAGGCCTGAGTCAGGTATTGCTGGGCTGCCCGGTCCTCCTGGCCCACCTGGTCCTCCAGGCCCCACAGGAGTGAATGGTTTCCCAGGTCACACTGGATCAAGAGGTCTGCCCGGTCTGAAAGGCCCACCTGGACTGATGGGTCTCAAAGGACCTAAAGGTGAGCTCTAGACTCGGAGTTATATCAGCATTTAAATATGTGATTTGAAGGTTATTGGACTCATAATGTCTGGGGATATGAACACAAAGAACAAATACAGTAACTGACTGTGATAATTCTCAGAGGCTCACACAGCAAATATGATGTTAATGTTTGGGACTCAAGGCCCAGACTATGATAAAAAATGGACTTAGCATAAGCATGGCTCCATTAAGGTTGGTCAATGATAATTATTAAAGCATTTAACTTTCGACTAACTTTGAAGGCTTAGTAGAGCTGAGTTGGGACAATAAATTGTTTCATAGTCAAACTAATCTGGCAAAAATGCTGCCAAATATAAAGATTTCAAATCGTTAATTTTAACAATTACTTTCAAATTATTCCACCAAGTCACGGAGGAAGTAAAGAAAGTCTTGGACATCAAGAGTCCCTATGGAAAAAAAAACAAAAAACAGCTAATACTGTCCTTCTAGGCAACTTGTTTTAGATCCACAAGAGAAAAGGCAGCTAAAGGCCCGTTATATGTTGTGCTCTGAGTTAAAGGTGCCCTGTGGGGATTTCTTGTAAGCAACAAAATTTGTTTACACTCAGCGTTTCTCATCAAACTTATCCTGTGCATGCTTGAGGTCTAACAGTGATCTAGACTCCTCCCTCATAACACATTTTCAATAACATTTTTAAACCTGCGTTGTTTACGTCCAGTTTTATGTAGATAGTAGCACTCTTCTCTTTCTCTGCCTTTCTTGGTGCATTACTGCCACCTGTAGATTGCACTGCATGTGCATGTATATGCTAATATGTGAGGCTAAACCAAATGTGGAACCACATGCAAACACTGGTTAAAAACCTTTTGAACAATATCTTCCATGCTTAACATTAGTATTATTGACACTTGGACATGAACATAATGGGATACACAGCTACACACACATATTGATCCAGGGAAACTGGGATCAATTGCAAATTGAATCTGAAAATAAAAACAAACAGCTAACTTATACAACTGTAAGCTGCAAGCCTGTGTAATTTTCTAAATTAACTGATAGTCAGAATCATTTATGTCCTCTTCTTTGATGCTGTTGTGACCCACTCCCCCCTCAGGGATTAATCATCTTAATGAGGGAGGGGTGTGAAGCCTGAGTTTGAACTTCATGCTAAACACAGCTAAATATAGTAACTTTAATTATGTGTTCCTCATTGGTGATAATTACTTTTCCTCACCACAGGTGACCAGGGTGACAGAGGGGACAGGGGACCCACAACGAGAGGACCCAAAGGAGAACCAGGTCCCCCCGGTCTACCAGGTAAATGAGAAGATATCTGATCTTAGAATAAATATTCTAAATGTCTCGATCAAGCATTTAATGAAGTGAATTTTAATAGTGATTATTTAGTACACAGCAAGCGATGTGTTCAGTGATAATTAAAGATCATTCTGTAATTAGAGGTGTGGGATGCTCTGTAATTTAAAGAATAATATTACTTGATATGCATATTTAATACCAGCCAGTGCTTTGATAGTTAAATAGTTTATATTATATGCCAATAAGTACTTTAAATCAGCTCGGTCTTTAAATACTGGTAGTAATTAATACGGTGGTGCTTTAACACATTAGTTCACAGCTTTTTAAATGAGTAGATACACAGGATCTGGTATGATTTCAATTTGTCAGTATTCATCCAATATCTGAGTTTTGATGCATGAACCTAAACATGTTTTCTACTGAAACAAGAAAGTCAGCAATCCCAACCGTAAGCTGCCAAATTTGAACTAAAATCAACTCCATTCACAGCAGTTGACTAGTATTATGCAAGTTGACTAGACATTCTTAGCCCCAAAAATATTCTCTGCAAGCCAAAGATGGGAAACTTTTGAATATATTTATATTTTTGCATAGTTTGTGTTATTCCCTGCATTACTGTTGTGCACACATTACATTTGACATCACCCTGTGCTAACCAAAGGCTTGATGGTTCAACTTCCTGCACTGTCTTGTAAACTTTGTAAATTTGGATTATGTTCTTAGTTATGTTGTTCTTAGTAAACATAAATAAATAACTGTATCACATAAAGAAGTGCTTATTAAATAGAGTACAGATCATTTTGTTGATAACCATTCATAGACAAAAGGTGGCCTTTTATACCAAAGTGCCTTAAACCTGCATTATTTTTAATGGCAAGCAGGGGGCGACTCCTCTTTTTGTAAAAATGAAGTCAAACTGTGTAGAAGGCTATTAGAAAATTACTCTACTTCTCACTCAATTTATAACTTAAGTTAGCATTTTCCTGATGAGTTTATGGTCTCAGTCACTAGTTTTAAGTCTTACTTAATTCAAAATGTTGTTCATTTTGCAACTTTGACTCCCATTTAGAGTAAAATAGATTATAAAGCAAGGTATGCTTTAGGGAGTACCATGCGAACATGCAGTGTACGTGGTTTGCTAGTCAGATCCACCCCTCACTTGTTAAAAAACCAAGGTGGCAACAATTAAAATGCTGAACTTCAGGATAAAAAAGCAACAAAAAAAACCCCCAGCAAAACAGCAAAATCTGATGCCATGGTGTCTGCATCCATCTTATATATAGTTTATAGGATTATTACAGAAAATTGTGGAAGTTTAACTTCTGATCTCCTGTTATTCTTTTTGCAGGTAATCCTGGTCGGCCGGCTTACGGCAGAGATGGTCGTGACGGAGAGAGGGGACCTCGTGGCGTTGGCGGTACCCCTGGTGTTCCCGGTCCTCCTGGTCCCCCTGGTTTGAACAGCTACTGTGAGCCGTCGCAGTGCGTCCTTCCCATGGTGGCATCACCGGTTTCGGCAAAGGACTCCAGCATGAAAGGCCCCACTGAGATATGAGGAGGGGCAGCAGCTGAATTGGGGGGAAAACTGATAGACTGGAGGAGAAACCAGGACTCTGTAGAAGATTTGTCCATTTGAGTTTTGTCACTTGGTGTGTATGTTGTTGTTGTGTTTTTAAATGTAGTCAGCTGATTTGGAACCAGATCTATTGAAGCCATCTTTGTGGTTATAAGGTGATATAAGGTAGTCACTGAAAAACACCCATCAGCTTTTGAAACTCCTTTACATAAAAAAAAATTTTTTTACCTCAACTTTGCCATCTCTGTACTGTAAAATTAAAAGGAGTAGTGTCTATTTTTGAGAAATTAAAAACTTACTGTACAAACCTGCCAGCCCCTTCTCTATCCAAACAACAAGGCAAGATTTTCTGTATGTTTATGTAAATGTGTCAATATGCAAATTATACTGATGGAAAACATACATTTTGTTTGTGAGTATCTTTGTTGTTTATCCACTTAAATCCCCACATGTGCTTTTTGCTCTTAATGTAGGATATGTTTGATCATTTCTGTCTCTGTGTTTGTGATCGGAGGTTGGCAACGTGTGAAAACCTCTCTGGCAGTTTTATATGACTTCTTATTTATTATATCGAGGTTCGACGTGACATCTTCAAGTTGTACAAAGGAGGAAAATAAAAACATTTTGATAACCTCTGGCATGTTTTGTATGAACAAGTATGTAAAAATGAACTGCACATAAAAAAATATAAACTTGAATCACTACGATGAAGAGCTCTAACGTATTTCTGCCTATAAAACACACCAAATAATCCACATGTAAGGATTATTTACATATAATTATCAAACAGAAATTAAACATATTTACCAAAAGGAGTATTTTTACACTGTTGTTAAGCTGTCATTAAATTTGAAATCGCTTTATGTAATTAACTGACTAACATTTTAGGTGGTAAAACCTCTGAAACAACATGTGGAAAAGAGGTCTGTAAAGTTTTCACCTAACTTCAGTGTGCTTATAATTTTATTCCAAAGTTTTTCACATTTTCTTTATTTAGCTAATTCAATTCACTGTTTCATTTTCTGGCCACAATTTAACGTAAATGTGACGTTAAAAGAAAACTAATTTGGAAAGTTTTTTTAATCTTTAGGGCTAAACTTTGTCCTAAACCTAAAATAAAACAGTCGTGTGTCCTGTGTATACTTGAACTTCACTGTGTCCTCCTCTTTTTTGAATAACTTTTCTCAAAGTTATTTCAAAAGGTATACCAGAGGTTTTATATACACTCACCATCCACTTTGTAAGGTACACCTGTTCAACTGTTCATTAACAGGGATATCTAATCAGCCAATCACATGACAGCAACTCAGTGCATTTATGCATGTAGACATGGTCAAGACGACCTGCTGAAGTTCAAAATGAGCATCAGAATGGGGAAGAAAGGTGATTTAAGTGACTTTGAATGTGGCATGGTTGTTGGTGCCAGAGTATTTTGGAAACTGGTGATCTACTGGGATTTTCTCTTTAGGTTTACAGAGAATGGTCTGAAAAAAAGAAAATATCCAGTGAGCAACAGTTCTCTGGGCAAAAATGCTTTTTTGATGTCAGAGGTCACAGGAGAATGGACAGACTGCTTCTAGTTGATAGGAAGGCCGCAGTAACTCAAATAACCACTCATTACAACCAAGGTATGGTTAGTATGGTTGCGCACAACACATTAAACCTTGAAGCAGATGGGCTGCAAAAGCAGGAGACCACACTGGGTGCAACTCCTGCCAGCTAAGGACAGGAAACAATTTGGATGGCTACAATTTGCATGGGCTCACCAAAATTGGACAATAGAAGATT
>VVAS01055721.1:0-11315 GCA_015103295.1 Ptychochromis oligacanthus
CTGTGGGCGTGGTTCTGGAGGCCTCGCCCGGTTGCAGGGGCGGGACGATCTCAGGGGCTCCCGCTTCTCTGATTCAGCACACCTGGAGGTCGTGTCCACCTGCCTTCAATTCTCTCATTATACTGGCAACTACTTAAGGTGGTGGATGACTTCCAATCTTCGCTGGATCGTTGAGCTGACTACCGTTAGTGAAACTGACCTTGTTTATATGTACCCTTACTTGGATTTCTCGTGGAGTTATACTGCTATGCTTTTCTGCCACAGCAGGTGTGTCTGAGGACCGGAGGTGAGAGACTTGCCATTCAGAGAGAAAGGAGTCTATGTTTTTGCATGAGCCAACGGAACGGACCCCGTTGTTACCCGTGGACTGGCCAACTCGGATCCGAGCCGAGACTGGGATCAGTGGAGCACCCTGCCGCTTGGAACTTTAACCTACCTCACCTGTTTTTTCACTGTCACGCTAACCCACGTTAGCACGTGTAAATAAACACTGAAAAACTGTATCAAGAGTCTCGCGTTTGAGTCCATATTCCTGCAGAGCCCTGACAGTTTCATAAAAAGGGTTATTTTGGACCTTCTCCAAAAGTACAGGGTTAGAGCAGGGTTGGGGGGTACCACCTATGATGACTTAGATCTCAGAGGGCTGAATATTGCCTGTATATTGCCTGCACTTTTCTATCAAACATACATGATCTTTTGTAAAAGCAGATTTGGTGCATAAATGTAACAATTGTTACAACAGCAACTCATGAGAGTGATTTTGTGTCAGGATTGACAGCAAAGAGAAACCACTCTCAGGAACCAAGGGAGTATAATAAAAAGCTTAAATTGAAAGACAGCAGGCTGCAAACTAAATAAAAAAGGTTTGAGTTACTCAAAGAGTCAAAAAAGGAAGAGAGCAGGAAAGAAAACACAATTAATGAAAGAAAGGAGACAATTAAAGAACAAAAGAAGCAATTAGAAAGAAAAACGAGGGAGCCCAATTAAATGCCTTGAGCAGAGTAGACAGCAGGGACATATGAAATAAAAGGAGCCTACAACAAATGAACAACATCATGACCTTCAAGCTGTAATAACATACATTTGCAATGCGGACCACAGTCAGAGGACATACTGACTTACATTATTTTCATGGAGATTCCCTAATCTTAAACTAAAGCATACCTTATCATTAAACCTTAAATTAAAAAAAAAAAAATACTGAATATTTTTTTCATGAGGACTTGTTTGGTGTGCTTTTCAAGGAGGCCACAATAGACTCTATATAAAAGCTTGTGGGTCTGAAAAGTGAAGCCAGTGCAGAAGTGCCTTAAAATTGCATTCTTTGTAATGGCCAGCAGGGGGTGACTTGTGTGGCTCTAAAAAGAAGTCCAACTGAATAGAAGTCTTTGGTTACTGTCCCTCAGCTCCCTTTATCTATGACTTCAATAAACACCTTCCTAACAAGATTATGGTCTCAATTGTTAGTTTCAGGTCTTTTTGAATACAGCATTATGTTCATTTTGTAAATAGTGGACCAGATTACAAAAGAAAGACAAAGCAGGATATGCTTTGCCTTGAGATTGACAACCCACTAGTTAATGAGCACGCAGTGTCACTAGATATATCTAAGTCAGAACTGGTCCTCGCTTGTCATGTTGGGCTTCAAGAAAAACAAAGATGCTGAGCAAGAATGCTCAGCTTGAAGCTTCACACAGTCTGTTGCCTACACTTATATTTCTTGGAGACTTGCCTTAACATCGGCTTAAGACCTCAGTCACACAGATAGGTTGGCAAATCCCTGGCAACCTCAGGTTGCTAGGAAAAATGTGTATTCCACAACCAGTTGTTGAGTGGTTGCTGGCTGTTGCTAGGTGAAATTGGTGGCAAAGAGGGTGCTGCACCAAAAATCTCCTTTGGTTGCTAAGACTACTGCGGTTGCCTGTAGTTTGTATGGCAGATGCTGATTTGTCTGTAAACACGAACTACTCGCTGAGCTGTAGCAAATCTTGAAAAAGTGCAATATAAGCCGGAAATGGAGAGTGTCCGCCTTCAAAGTAAAAGTTGTGCTGTACCAATGCAACCAACATGTTTCAAAAGGTGGAACTGTTACTTTGTAGGCAAATGTCTGTTTCCAGTTTGCAACCTATTGGGGACCACAACAATCTGCTCGTGAACAAAGCAATTCCAAGGTTTTCAGTCCAGCACCCGTATACCTCTTTGCGCTCGATTTCATGTAATGACAGCCACCAACCACTTCCCTACCAGTTGGGTGATACTCATTTTTCCCTGGTGACTGGAGGTTGCCAGAGGGTGACTGACCGGTCTTTTGGTCCGTGTGACTGAGGCCTAAAGCTAATTCTAAAAGTAAACTATAAACCTTTTAAAGTTTAATCTATGGTACTGTGCTGTACTGTACTATGGTAAATCTATGGTATATAGGACTTGTTGTCCCCATAAGGAATGTGGGTCCCTGCAATGAAACTGTTTAAACATATGTCCCCACAATGAAGGTAATACATGAACAAAGATACACTAGTACTTGTATCACTTTGACCGCCATTCACTTTATTTTCTTAGACGTACCTTAAGTTTGACCTATCCCTGACCTAAACCTAAGCCAAGTCTCAACCTATAAATTCAATGATTCATTATGTGGGAACTCATGTTTGTTCCCAGAAAGGAGGAAGGTGGCACATGGTAGAAAGGATTTATGTCCCAAAACAAGAGCACACACAGAGACAGAAGCTGCACTCATCCACAATCTGTGACAAATTTCAATAATTTATGACTAATCACAGAGCAGATGAGTATGTGTGTGTGTGTGTGTGTATGTGAGAGAGAGAGAAAATGTTTAAGAAGTTTAACGGGTTTTCTTTCCACATATTCTTTTGCCCTGAATTTGGTAATATTGGTTAATTTTTCTGGAAACCAAAGATGAAAGAGATTTTAAAAAGAGGGGAGAAGGATAGCTGGACTGACTAGAGAGATAAACCATGGATTATGGAAGAATTAAACTGTCCAACAAGATATTCTGAGAGAGAGGAGAGGAAAGGTGAATGGATAGGTGTGAATAATTGCAAGGAAAGTGGAAAAGACAAACTGACAAAAGAGCCCGGTGGAATTAAGACATGCCTGGACTGAGGTTTAGATCCTGATCCAGATTCTAAATCACATCCAGACCAGGATTTAACTGAGACTGCACTGCAGAGGGGGGCAAGAGAGGACTGAGGAGACTGTAAAACAGAGAGAGGGGGAGATAAGTGTGGTGGCTTTTTTGTCTTTTCTACTCATATATGAACCCATTACCATACACACCAAATAAAGAATTCACACCATTAACCTCTGTCGACTGCTATCTGTCTCTCTCAGATATTCACACTGATTGTCAGCGTAGATTAACACAAAAATAAAATGCACTAGAAAGCTAAAAGGAGAATAATAGGATTGCATGTAATTTTCTCAACAAGGGCACTTTCTGTTTGAGAGGGAGATTATTTTTATTTTAACCAATACGCAATGAGATTTTCATCAAATTTAGATATTTTTAAGTTGACAGAAAAGCTGCAGTAGCACTTGCTAGAAAAAGTTAGCTTCATGTTTCTTATGTTAAAAGTTCTCTGTGTAACATCAACTAAAATGTAAATGCTGGTTATGACACCCACTGTTAACTTGCACTATTGTACATAATATGTGACGTTACCCATTAGTTTGTAAACTCCTGTTTTGAGGCTTCGAGAAGAGCCTTTTCACCATTGCCATTTTGGTGTTTTAAAATTAGATATGATGAGTGTGGTGGTGGATCTGACTATGACATCACACCCTCATTAGTTAACGACTTGTCAATCACAAGTCTTTAGCCAATGAGCATCCTTTCTGAAACTTAGAATGACCAAAATTTACGAAACAAACTTAATGTTCTATACAGTATGACCAAAAATAAGTAACTGAGACCATCAACTCATGAAAGTGTTTACAGAGGCCCAGGCAGAGGATCATTTTACTATAGACCTCTACAAGACCGGAAGTCTTTTTGCAACTGCAGCTATTGCCCCTGGTGGCCTTTAAAATGACTGCAAGTTTAAGGCACTTTCGCATTGGCTTCACTTTTCAGACCTGGAAGCTACGTCCATCTTTTATATTCTCTATGGTCACAGATAGCCTATTAAACATCTACAAGACTGACTTAGACCTATGCATTGTTAGCTAGTAGAAGACACTTTTGCTTGTGCCATTACATAATTTATTGTTGGCTAATATCTACACTGTTTTACATAATACATAATGGCTCACTCACACTACATTAAAAACAGGACTGCAACAAAAATTGGTGGTTGTCCAGTAATTACATTTATTTTATTTTTTCATTTGACGACCAATTGCAAGCAGTTGCGGCAACCAACTGTTCACCCAGAAGCTGAGTGTGCAACATCCCCAAATTCTGGGTGACCACTTTTGATCACAAGGAGTTTGCACAGGTTGTCTGGTGGGAGGCAACCTGTCTCTAAACAACTGCGGTCTTACTTGGAATAACTGCAGTCACTCTCAGACAGATGATGGAGGTTTGCAATTGCCATCTAATTTATAAATGCAGACAGATTGCTAACATGTTGCAGTCAATCTGAGTCAGTCTGTGCCAATAAGTGGAACTTGTCTGTGTGCACATCCCTTTGCAATATGGGACTCGACTCAACTGGTTGTATTCTGGTTATATTCCTGAAAAAGTGCAAGGTTGCCAAGCTCCTATGCCATTTTAGTTAAATTCCCATCCTGCAGAAATTACAGTACGTCAATATTTGGGGAGGAATTTCGGAATTTCTATTTCAAATCTATGAGGTTGTGGCTGGATTCTGAATGTAAGTACTTAATGTGAATTCCTGTTTGATGTGGATTTATGTGTATGTAGACGGCAATAGATTTGCAACTAAATAAATAGGGCAACAGGTTTGTGACTTTCGCCAATTTATCACAGTTAATCACCATATTATCATAAACAGATTGCACGTAATTGCCAACTTGACCCCATTCAATCGACCCCATTAATAGCAGACTGATTCCGTCTTATTGCCCTTTTATCGCCGTCTTGATGCACAAAAGTTGCTCTGAAGATGGCAACTGACTACGAGTGGCCACAGACCTGGTCAACATCTTCAAAGGCAAGGAGATTGCAAGTTCATTGCAGACAGTTGCAATAATTTTGGCCATGCCGCAGTCTCAAACCACTGTTTTTCCTATAGCCTATGTTTCCTGTAGCCTATGTTAATATTTTAGCATTGCTCCTTCAGAAATCAGTAAGACAATTACATGTGTTGCTGGGAATTTATTTGCAAACAGTAGATAGGCTACTGTGTACTGTAGCCAATACCAAAACAATAAACCTGTCACTTATAGCCCACCGAACTAGCCTCTTGTCTTATCTCTCACACAGGCAACAACAGACCGCCGCCACCCAAACCCTGCATCATAGGTAGCTAAAAATAGCTGACAGACTTAGCAGTGTCTAAGCTATAACACAGTCAGTGGGACTCAGTAATAATACATTAATAACATAAGAGTAATTTCAATCTGGTCCAATACACATTACTTGGTATAATCTTTGGGAAAGCTATTCAACTAGCAATTTCACTCACATATAATTTTCCTATCAGTAAAATCAGCACACAAGTGAGCTAGGTTAGCCAGCTACCTGTTAATTGGCTACAATGCAATTATATAGGCAGTTAATAATGTGAGCTAATAGAAGTAACATTAAAATGCCAAGCTAATTTACCAGCCAAATCTTCTCTGGGAGTTTGGATAAATTAACTGACCATATACACTCAAGACAGTATTTTGCTTTAATATATAAAGAGAACTTCTACCATGCTAACGGGAGAGCTAGCATTAGTTAACATTAGCAAGAAGACAGACACCTCAGGGTCATTTTTGATCCCCAAACAAAACAAAGGTCTCTCTATGAATCGAATGCCCAGCTGCTGGTCACATTCCAGTTTGATGAGGCGCCATCCAGGCTAATTACTGATTTGACAGTTAGTTAAGCTTTCCGTATAAGGTACGGTAGTAACATATTTGCTAATGAGCACATAAGGTCTTCTTACTTGATGTAATAGTTTTACTCACAGTATGGAAAACCGGCTCTTTATTTTACCAACATCAATGAGGAAAAAAAGCTAGAGATGTTAAAAGTGTGTCCTTATTCAGAGAGCATCACCACCTGCATGTATTCTGAATTAATGAAACCACTTAGCGTGTAGTGTGCAGTATGTGTGTCCTAGTATTTTCCTTGAGTGAAAGACATATTTCCGTAAATCCACACTGGAGAGATTTTAAGTATGTGAGAGAACAAAACCGTCTCGTAATTGTGTCCGTGAGTGTGTGTTAGAGAAGAGTCACTCCAAGTATCAAGAGGCCCGGCATCGTCAAGGGTAACAAGGTGGTATGCTGACAATCGCACCCGCCCACACACACATACACACACCCGCCGTGAGTTCTCGTGGGAATGTCTGATTGGCTGCTGTGAGCCTGCTGGGATGCTCGGTTCCCGTGGAGATAGTAACCAAGCGATAACACCAACCATCTGACCCTGTTAATGTCTGAGTGTGTGTCGCCATCTGTGGTGCTGGCTCAGGGGAGAAGCAACACACTGAACAGTGATTAAAGTCAAGACAAAGAAAGAACAAAAGAAAGAAAAGAAGAAAGACCAGGTCAGATGAAGGCATCCAGGTGACAGCACAGGCAACTCTTAGAGGTTAAAGTGCAGACAAGATACTGTCAACTATTCATATGTGTTTTGTCTTGTGTTATGAATCTACTGCACTTTTTCATTAGTGGAACCCAAAATATTTTAACTTGTTGGCTTTAATATGCTACAAATGCCCTCTCCTGCTGAAAACCAAAAACCAAATTAAATATTTTCATTGTTTTAAAAATCCTAAATGTTTAACAGAGATTTTGACCTACAAAGTCTGCCATTACTTTGCATGCGCAAAGTAGCCTTCCAGGGTGAACAGAGTATGAAAAAAACTCTGCTTTGTGCTGCTTTTAGTTATAATTTCCAGTCATAAGGAAACAAGGGAAGTGATACACAACACTATGTCCTATTAAAACCTGGCACTACTGATGTCTCACACACTGGGTCTTGTCTGGGTGAAATTAAGAACTGCTGTCCAAAAATTTTCTAAAACTGAAATAATTGTAATTACTTATCCTCCAGCACTACCAACACTATTGATCTTTCCTCTTGTTTGGGTCTCGTATCAAAAAATGCCTGGAAAGAAGCCTGCAACCTAGCTGTCTTCGGACTATGTCTAAAGTTATGCAGCCCTGATTTATGATTAGACAGATATATAAAATCTGCCCATTCCAGTCTCTTTCCAATTTAGAAAAGATCATCCATGATTTTATTTCTTCCAGACTTGACTACTATTATGCACTTTACTCCGGCATTAATCATTGTACCATCAAAAGGCAAAAATTCAAAATGCTGTTGCCAAACTTCTAACATGTAGCAAAAGAAGCAACCACATTAACCACAACGTTAATTCTGCAACCAGCTGGTGAGTGGTTCCTGGCAGTCACCAGCGTGAAATTGGCCGCAACGAGGTTTACAGTGCTGCACCAAAAACCTCCTTGTGATTGATTTGGTTGGAAATAGTATGCAGTGGCCATTAGTAGTTTGCACAGAAGATGCTGATGCTTTTTCAAATTTCACTACAGCTTGGAGAGTAAAGAGAGTCTTACAGACAAGTCAGTGTTTTATATGCAAAGTACACGAGACGAGACCATGGCAATCTGCTAGTGACCAAAACAATCGCATGGAGATTTTTGGTGCAGCACCCTCTTTGCAGCCAATTTCACCTGACGACAGCCAGCAACCTCACCTCACCAACCGTTTATCTAGCGACCGGAGAGGATCACCGTCTGGTCTCTAGGCCTGTGTGACTGAGGCTTTTGTGGTTCCAAAGACTTATCTGGTCACTAAAGGTGATTGCGTCTTTGCAGTTCTATCCCTGCGAATGTGGAATTCCCTGCGAGAGGATCTCAGGCAGGCAAACTCTGTAACCTCTTTTAAATCTCTTCTCAAAACTTATTTGTGTTGTTTGGCTTTGTTTGGCCGCTGTCTTGTTGAAACGTTTACCCGTTATTCATGTGTGAGACTATATGTGTACTTGTGTTCCTTTGTTTTCCATTGAATGTGAATTTATTTTTATTTCTGTTGAAGATGTTTTATAATTTGCTTTTACTTTGTTTTGAAAAATGCTATATAATAGAATAAAGAAAATATTATTCTTCACAGCTTTCCTGTGGGTAAGATGACAAGAAATGAGGAAGAAGACAACTTCCAAAAGACCCAGAGCTGCATTCTCGGCACATCTCTCCTGATGTATCTGATGCATTTAGTTGACTAAAAGAGCTCATATGCTGCTGGTTCTAAGTGACCAGTAAGGACAAATGATCTGCCTACAATTTTCTCCCACAACGAGTTTAAAATCCCTTGTATAGCAAGTCAAATTCGGTTTGAAAAGAGACTGGAAATATTAGATGCTCTCTTGCTATGCAGTAAAGTGTCCGCTATGGCTTTTGCTGCCTCTGAACAAATGATTCATCACAAACGTGATCAGAGAGGAAGCCGAGAATCTGTCATTTCAGTCAGCTCAGCAGTCTGTAAGGCAAGATTCACATGTACGCATTGCTTCAACACTTGGTGGTGTGTCTGATGTGTTGTGAGGGGGTGGTGGGTATCTTCGCTGGCACAAATGTCATAACAATAACCAATTACCCACAAGGCAAACTAAGCAGGCTTCAGTTAGGCAAGCAATCTGCCTGTGACTAACTTTGTTAATACACAACAGGTGATTATTCACTGCAGCTATCAACTTGTCCTTTATTATAATCCTGAGCTGCACAAGCAGCTACCTCGCTCACTCGGGATATTTTACATACAGTAACATGTCCTGATTGGCCGTCAACAGCACTGGAACATTTGTATAAACGTGATTTGACTGGTTGACACCTCAGTGGTGCTTGAAAAGTTAACTATTCTAAACATTTCAGAGCAAGCGCTGTCAGCAAAGTCAATGAAAAGTGACAGCGTTGAAGTCTGAAATGTGTACGTGTGAATCCTGGCTAAAGTTCCCATTATACCCCCCTTGTCACCATTGTGAACAGGGGCGGAAAGTGATCTCACATCCGTTGGCGCAAGTTTTGCTTTGGTGTCGTTTTGGCTGGTCATGCACCTCTCAATTTTTTTTAATCTTGCACGAGTGGCCGGTGCAGCCAGGTTGAAGACACGGGCGTACAATCATGCTTCTTCTATTTCTATACCAGCTCTGATGCGGAGGTTTTGTTGGAATGGTGACACCTATCGTTCAAAAGAATATTGCGCCTTCAACACCGGTACAAATGGTGACGGGGCTGTGGTGACATCCCTGTTTGCACGTGACACAAGCAATGCAGTAATCATAATGGGCCTTTAGGTTTTAGGTGTTCTGCAACTTAGAGAAACACAGCTATCCGGATGGATACAGATACACTGGATGCAGCTGTATGGCAACGAGCACATGTGCAGAAGCCAGTATTTATGGACCATGCTGCCATGTGTGAACATGTAATTGACTTGGATAAAAAAAACAGCAGAGGACTGATGCCGCTCTCCTTTTAGCTCAGAAGTTGCGTGTCCTGGGAGTGACATCACACCCGAGCTGGCCACATTCCAGGTACTGCATCAGGAATACACCATTGGAGTCAACACAATGCCTGTTTTTGTGCTCTTAACAACTCCTCTGCAGCATGTTCACAGATAGAGCCTGGTGGTAGTACAGATTAGGCCTGTACATTCTATAGTTTTACTATTGTTTATGTCTTGGATTGGGGCTGGAGCCTATCCCAGCTACCATAGGGCGAGAGGCAGGGTACACCTTGGACAGGTCGCCAGTCTGTCACAGGGCTAGTGAGGGTTCCTTTTAAACTATTTTCTTGCTGCCATTTCACAATAAAGGTTGGTGATGCTGACTCCCTGAACTGCTATGAGGCTTTTAATGTAAAACGGGTGAAGAAAGTGTCGAGCTTGCATTGACAACAAAAAGCAACTGTGGCAAGTTAAGTTTAAACAATAACAGAGAGGCCAGAAGAATGGAAACACAGCCCATCGGTAATTAAAGCCTGGTTCTCTCTGCAGTAAATAAAGCTCTGTGCTCCTCTGTGACTCTTAGACTAAATATGCAATCTAAAAATAAAAAAAAGATGATTATTTGCTGCTGCCAGCGTTTTTATTCCTCTGGCATCATGTGACTTCAGCTGAAGACTGCAGGCAGCATACTGTGATCAGGAACCTGCATCAGCTGTTTACACGAGCGCACATATCCAAGCTCCTGTCACAATTATCTCACAATGCATTCAGCTTCTCTAAAACATCCAGGTTTCACATAAACAGGATCTTACACAGTCCAGGATCACACCCACAATAACTCACAGTTATAACCGCACACACACACACACACACACACACACACACACACACACATGCTGCTGGTCCATTTAGATGCAAAGTGATTCTATTGTGCTGACTCAGGTGTTCTGCAGTGTGGCTGAGCAGTTCACATCTCCCTGTGTGTGTGTGTGTGTGTGTGTGTGTGTGTGTGCCTGTGGGTGTGTCAGACGGTAGTAGCTTCTGTCACCCCACATGACTAACTGGATTTCAACCCCAACACAAACAACAACACAACAAATAATGACTTTGCCAAAACGGGCTGGCTCCTGCTGTTCTCTCAGCTGTGGCTGTAATGTGATTACTGAGAAAACCGAATGTAAGAACAGACCACATCCTCTGGGGACAGGGCCAAAGACTCACTGCTTGATTTTAGGGCTCAAGCAAACTTGGAAGAAACGACTGTGACTGCCTGCCCTGAAGGGTCAGCACTCTGGTAAGTAAATGTAATAAATGCACACTAAACAGCAAGCTACTGTGTGTACAGCATCAGTTAAGGTCGGCAGGTAGAAATAATAAGTGGGAAACTTGGAATAACCCTGTAGTTACAGCAGTTGACTTATAAAGTGCAGGTTGCTGGTTTGAGTCCCTGTTAAGATGGTCTTGGACATAGTTTTTTTTTGCTTTTGTTTTTATAAATAATCCCACACAATTTAAGCATAAAGTACAAAAAAAAAAACAAAAAAACAACCAATGTAAATGTATTTAGGCATGTAGACATGATCAAGATGACCTGCTGAAGTTCAAACCAAGGGTGTGTCGTGGGAGTCTTTGAAGGTAGGTTTAGGCTGCCCACCCACCACATATCTGAAACTGACCACATGTAAAAAAACATCTGAAATAGTTTATG
>VVAS01055730.1:0-10558 GCA_015103295.1 Ptychochromis oligacanthus
ATTTTTGTTCCTGTTTTCTATCTTCATGATCATTTTTTGTGGATGTACAGACACATCAGAAGCCATTTCAGTGTGATTTACAATAAGAAAAGTTAACCAAGCACTCTTACTCTACTGCATGGCCTAAAACAGCCCACCTACATTCTTGTTTACCATAAAGCAAGACCCAAGACACTGTCATCTATTTACTTCACTTTGTGTGTATCCTAACTGTTCCATATATATGGTATAAGGAGGCAATCATCTCTTCTGTTACAGACTCCCTTCGAGCCTTTCCCTGCCTTCTCCTGTGCATTATTCAGTCTTTTCCTGAAGTAACAGCCGCCCTCTACACGCAGACAAGTCGACCACTAACACGCCACACTAATGTGATGTAAAAATGAATGATGAAATTCAAGCAGGCCAAATGAAAGAGAAACCTATGTGTGTTTGTGTGCATGTGTGTGTGTGTGTGTGTGTGTGTGTGTGTGTGTGTGTGTATGAGCAAATGCTGGCTCTGGTGTAAGCCTGTGTATGCGTGTGTGTTCAAAGGTGAGGCCTTGGGTGATGGAGAACAGGATTCTCTTACCTCCTATAAGTACAGAGGAGGATAAAAGCCAGATGTAATGACCTTGGTATAATGAAGGCCTTGCTGATTTTCATGATTTTCTTGCTTTCATGCCACGAATCTGCTGTTTCTATAAGAGGGGCAAGAAGGGAAAACACGGAGCTTTGTCTGGCCAAACATTAGTGACCAACATCAGCCCAGAATCGAACACAAACTCTTGTTCCCATGTTCAAGCCATTATGTAAACGATTACTATCTCGAAGAAAATTAATACATGAAACACATTTTTCTTAATGGGCTGGTGTTTTATTTTTTGTTTTTTCTAGGTGACCAATTTACTTGCAATTTTCTTAATTTGTGAAGTTATTTAGAAAGTGATGTAATGCTTGCTTCTTTTTATCTTGAAAGCAAAGGCAGCATGTTGTCTAGGGCTGCTCAGTGCAGCTAATATGGCACAACGAAATGAAAGGCTTCAAAAGAGCTTTTCCACTTGGAGCTGATGTAGTGCTGTGGCCGACCTCCAAATATGATTAGACTGCAGTAAACACAACAATAGCAAACAATAAACAACTGGTAATTGGTGTGATCCTCTGTTCCAACAAAATCTTCCTTGATTTGCTATGAATTATGAGCATTAATGTGTCTGCTCACCATGCCCCTCTGAGGATATCAAAAAGCTACCGCTCCGTCTTGATGGGCCTGTCTCATTAAAGGAGAAATGGAGGCCAATGTGAGAAGCTGATGTACAGTACATTCAGCATAATAACTGGCATGAACTCACCTCTGATTCATGCTGTCTGTGTGCCTCATATAAGATGATTACACTTGAGTGAATTGTTTATGTGTATGTATCTGTGTGACTGCTTAGAGAGAAAGTGAGAGAGGTGTAGCCCTGAAGCATCCCAGGTGAAGTGCACCCTCTACAGGCAGCTGTTACACATGTTACACCCTTGTATAGCGTCTCCAGCATTAGATTGAATAAAATGTGCAGATTTTGCAAAGCACTTCAATATTTTACTTTCCTGAGCAAGAAATACATTGTACCACATTGCATATACACTATATATGAGTCCAATAAATATATATCTATATAGGTTTTCCTGCTTAAGATCTCCAACTCTATACATGTACATCTTTCATTAATATGCGATGAAAAAGAAAGTCTCCAAAGACCCCAATAGGCAGATGCATTGTTTCTCTTTTAAAGTCATTTCAGATGGAAGGAGAGAACTTCACAGCCTCAGTGAAGTGTCTAATGAAAGAAGTCTCCTCCTCCGCGGCTCCATTTCGCACAGAGGATTAGGAATCTAAATGTTGACTGAAGACGGTTTGATTCTGTGTCTGTGATTTTCATAAGGAATAAAAACAGCGTTGCGTGTTTACAGTGTAGCCATGAAAGAGCTACGAGAAGGCTCATCACTACCCGATGCCATTTTGGGAGGCGGAACGTAAGGTTCATAACGCAGTTCATTTGAAAGCCGTATCAAACAGAGGATTGTTTAAGACCAAGATCAAAGTGATTTCTGGTCAAAAATATCACTAGACTATAGCAACATTCTTGTAGAATTCCTGCTTTATGCTAACAGTTATTTCAGCAATGTCTGGAAATAAAACAAGCACTGTGCACAATGGGCAGAGGCAAAAAAAAGAAGACATTTCAGGACTGTTGTGGTACCTCATGTACCTTGTTTGTATTACATGAAATAGAAATCTGAGAGTTTAAATCACCCTGTCAGACAGAGTTTTATCACTCGAAGCTGTGTAGCAAAAAACACTCAATCCTTAAAAATAATCTTATCAAGGCTTGTGAGAATAAGAACAACTTTTTGATTATATTAATTCAGCTCAGTACAGAAACTTTGTGCTTAAAATATGTAGTGCTAAGTGGGTTCCTAGGTAGTTCCTGTATATAAACAGTTCCAACAACACGCATTGTGTTTCACTGATCTGCTTGTAAAAACAGCTTTGATTTAAATCTAATGATTAAACATTTCAATACCACTCCCACACTGAATGATTTGTATTGATTACAGTCATCAAACAAGTCAATACAATTCATAAATAAAACTATTTGGACTTTTAATGAGAGCCGTAACATGGCATTAAAAATGTTAAATGTACTCTTCTGCAATGTTCAAAGTCCCATGGACAAGCAGCGAGGATGAAATTTGTTTTTCCGGAACCAACGCTGGCTCTTGGTTCAGTATTGTATGTCTCAAAAATATTGATGTTTTTTTCATCTAAAACAACTACAGTCATGTTTTGTACGCAGTGCAGATAAAAGAAAGAGATGCCTGGGGAAGATAAAACCAAGCATGTTGCCCTAAATGTTGAATTGTTGAAAAGAGGTACGGCACTGTCTGTATCAATATTGCTTTTGCATACATTTGCAACTCTACTGCTTACTTTCACCTCTGATATCATAGATTTCATTTACACAAGCTTAAAAACCAGTGCTTATGCAATTTTCTGTTTTCCACAGCGCACCTCTGACACTGTATTTTGAAGGAAAGTTTGCTTGTGTGTAGCTGAGGAGAACATTGCCGCGATGAGTTATTTTAATAGTTAAAACAACATACACATAAATTGCAGCTGAACAAATAGATTAACTACATAAAGAAATACCTTTTTTAGTATGCAGTTTCTACCACTGTTTTCGTTGTGTTTGCAAAATGTTCGGGGAATAAGATAACTATAACTTAACATAATCTGTATTATTTACCTTTCACAATCAACTATTTTCAGCTCACTGTTGTGCTGCATTTATTTAGTAGTTATATAGTCAAAGTTATAAAACAGAAAAGAAAATATTAAATTGCTATTCAGCATATCTTCTGGGAAATCTGTTAAAACCATTTGGGTAATTTTGTCAAATTTCAAACAGATGGAGAACTCATTTGTTTGTCTGATTGGGCCTTGTTCTTATCTCTGCCTCATACAAAAATGCACCAAAATGAGCTGGTTGAAAATAAATGTGCAACAGGTTAGGACCGGTTAAGACCAATTCAGACAGTGGTGGCAAAGTGAGCTCACAAATATGTCACTGTCTTGAATCTGAATTGTAAGAGTCCCTGCTGAATGAAAACCAAAGTTTAAGATGAAGATGTGGATGTTTGGGTTGGTATCAGATCCTGTAAGATGTTCAAGAACAAACAGCTTGAGACAACTATCAGATTTTGTTTGAGTCTAAGTAAGAGCACTTGCAGCTTACAAATGAAACCATTCTTCTGCAGTATCTTTAAATGCCACTTTTACAGTTTTACACACCAATTGTTGAATGTCGTTGAATGTCCTTCCTTTATATAGGTAAGATATGTGGAACTTCAGCCATGAAAAATCTGACATTTCAATCTGGATCTTTTCAAATAAAGAGAAAAGAGTAGTTTCTGAACTTACCAATGTCAAACAAACTAAAACCTTAATATAACCATGGCCGATTGCCTTTTCTAGCATGTGAGTATGGCATGGTCCAAATATTTCTCTACAGCCCATAACTACAACACAACACTTTTAACTTTATTCACTCCCCTTATTAGAGCAGATTGCTTATCGTCTACTTCACAGAGCACCCATATAGCATAGCTGACAGCAGTAAGGGCGAGCTGCACACATAAACCCCTCACTAACACTTTCCTACGCTAACCAGCTGTCCCCCTGTGGTTTCAGCCTCGGCCAAACCTTTGAAATGTCCTTCAAGGCGTGAAAAAACAACATGCACACTGCTTTGGGTAAAATCCTATTTGTACACTATAATTACACTTTGAAAAGTTGCAAAGTCTAAAGTTTCAAGACCTTCACTTTTTCTCTTCTCATTTCGGATATTGATTGGGCTCTAAAACACATGTAAGACTCGCTGCTCTACAGAACAAAGAGGTTTCTCATTACGTGCCGCGCCTCAGACAACTTTGGATGTTTCAGATTTGATTTACTCATGTTATCAAGGGAAGCAATCAGAGGAATTCAGTCGATATTTTTCACAACTACGGAACCGCTGTTAATGTGCTCTTAACAACAAGGCTACAGGCACTTTGAATGTGGTTATTAACGAGACAGAGGTTTGGAGTGATAGGTGTCCCCAATGTCTTTCATCCTGAAAAGAAAGCGAAACATCAGTAAAGCCCGTCAGCATACAACTGTGTTATGGTCTTCATCAAAAAGCAACATTTTTTTGCTTCAAAACCATCTTCAAAAATGCATCCCTAATGACGAAAGTCATAATGCTCCAGTAAAGCAAAATAAAGTCATTAGAATAATTACACAAACAAATGCCAAAAAAATGAATGTAAAAAAAAATGTTTACAGACATAATCTGTCAATGCCAAAAGAGAAAGATTAGTCCAGACAGAATTTGTTCTGCTGGCTGCATAATAAACATAATTACCCAGCAACATTGTATTTGCAGAAACAAACAATAATTAACATGTTATTTTTGGCTGCAATGCTTGTGTAAAAGAGAAGAATTTCATGTGAAATTGTTGTACCATTAATACCTGACCCTATGATCACAAAATCAGTTTTACTAATGTAAAAGTTGCATGTTGGCCACTCAAGTGCAAGAAAAAAAAATTAAATCAGTGGTTGTAGCCTGCCTTTCTGGTGAAAACAATCCACTTTGTTTTGGGGGTTTTTTTGCTGCTGGTGTCAGATATGTTGTCAATAATCTAAACTGACCTTTCCTTGAGTTGCTTGTTTTCTAGGCTGGGGGATGCAACAAGGGAGCCATGGTGTCTGGGGCCACTCCTCCCCACAGTAATCGATAAGTATGTCCAGCTCCATATACGCCAGGTGCTCGGCCCAGCTGCTTTGAGAAGAGAGGGTGGAATCAGGCACAAACGCGTCATTGATATTCATGCAAACAGAGTTAGGATCAGGGCTGTAAGAGGCTAATTTGGATACACAGGACTAGTTTCCTGGAAATGAGTAGCGCACTGATGAACAGCTCACATTTGGACTTCGCCTTACATGAAACAAACACATCATCCATTAACGAAGGGAATGCAGATGTTCGGTGTAAATGAGAGGAACACTGTGAATGAATATATGTGCTAACATGCAAATATCAACATACGTTTTATAACAACGCCTTATATGGGCATATGGGCATTATCGATCATGTTTACAATTCCAGCTCATTTTTACAATTATAAGTAATAAGTTACAGACATAAAAACACATAAACGTATTAAACATATAGGATTGTTACAGATGTAATCGTCGAACAGTAGGCTACATCAATTAATTGAGTTCCAAGTCGACGGGCAACGTTTAAAGCAGTATAATGTGTATGCATTGTACACTCTTTTTTTTTTATAATACTTACTGAGAAAGACTGGGCAGTAAGGCTTTTGGCGTTACTTGTCAGTGACGTTTACGTTTACGTTACTTAAGTTAACGAGGAAAAACGCAGAGCGATGGAAGTAGCCATGAAACGAGAAATACGCCTGTACTTCGGAGTTTTAATTTTAACAGGTGTGAGTCAGCGAGAGAGCTCGCTGTTCCCGCGGGAGAAACCGCTGGGCTTGCGATCGCCCAGCGTCAGGCTGAGGACGATCTCGCGATAGCGCCGTGTGGTTACCAGGGGAACGAGAGCCTGAAAAGTTGCCTTCTCCCATGAAATGAACACCGGATTTTCAGCGTTGCTTTTACGTTTCACTGTTAGCTGAATATGCGCCCAGCAGCGTCGCTAATGAAGGAAATGTAGAGTCGTACTAACGTATGTGGCTTTGCCGTCCGTTCACTGCAAGGTTGGTACGTTTGTTAGCTAGTTGCCGCTAGCTTGCTAAAGCTATAGCAGCTAAAACAGTGGTGGGTTTTTACTAACATTAACAGCAACTTTACCCGCCCCGTTCGTCCACAGTAGGAGAGTTTTAAGTGGTGCTGGCTATTGAAATATTCACTTTATGCAGCTGTTTTTCTTTTAGTGCAGCGAAGTTAAATTAGCTTGAAATATTATTGAGGCAGTGTGGGTTCACGACTTTCGCCTGTGGGCTAAAGCATCGACTGTTCGCGCTAAAATTCAATAACATGAGTGAGTGTTGGTTTGTACTCAAAGCTATAGCTCGTGTCTTTTTTCTTTTTCTTTTTTTCTTTTTTTTTTAGATAGCCACCCCATTTAGAGTGACCTAGTCAGCGCCGCTGCTCTTATAGTTACGTGTCATCTATGGATGTTGTATTGGAAGCAGAAATTTGAATTGTGAGGTTAAAGATGCTCTTATTTCTGCGCAGGTACATCCGTCACAGGAGGCATTAGGCAGTATTGAGCAAAATGCCCTCCCCACAAGGTCTCCAGCCGGTTCTTAAAATGAAAGTGGATGAGCTGTTTCTCAACTGGTTGAGTGATCCTACAACTCAGTCACTACTCAAAGATTATCTTGAGCTAATCAAAAGTGGACAGCCTATTGATCTGAGCATTGGGGACTCCCAGGATAAAAGGTCGTTGGGCTTCAATGAAAACAACAATGTGGCATCCCAGAAGAATCTGGCACAGAAGAAGCCTGCTCCCTTAAGTACACCTTTCAGCCCCCCATCTGCCAGTACCCTGCCCTCAGGCAGCAGCAGTAACACCAGAATGACTGGATCCAGTGGCAGAGTATTACGGAGATCTGTCAGCACAAAGAAGGTAAACTGTCTGTTCAAACAGTGAGTTCAGAGCTTGAACAATATATAAATCTTTACCATTAATTTATTTTATTTATTTATTTATTTTTTGTAAACATGTAACTTACCAAAAAAAAAAAAAGGTTTAGACAAGCGTTTGGGGTTCTTAAGGTATCACGCCACAGGGCTTTCGTATTAGTAACATCAAAAACGAGGTGTGCCACCCTGTTCTTCCTGAAGTCACCTGATATGCTTGTGACATAAGGATGTGTTGTGTAATAATTTGAATGTTTTGAATCCATCACATAGTGATAGTAAACATTAAAAAGACACATTACAGCTGAAACAGCATCATCTCTGTGATTTCTGGTAGGCAGACAATAAAGCAACCCTAGTGGGGCATTTTTTGCACTGCAGCTTATCAACCTGGTCAGTTTATCTTTCTAGCTCTAGTGCACTTTGGATGTTTAACTACAAGTTCATTTGTATGTCTCTGTAGTGTGGTGCAATCAATACAGTAACCTGAAATCAAGTCCATATTAGCAAATTTAAACCAGGGTTTTCCTGTATGACCTGTACACTGTAAAATACAGGCGGTGGCTCTGTGTTACCTTATTTGATAGAAATCTACAGGTTTGCTTGTTATTTCTGATCACCTGATAAACAAATAATGTTTATTTTGCTTGATTAAATCAAACCATAATTAACAAAGCTAGTTAAAAAACATAAACTGGTGATTTTACAGTTTATAATTGCCTTAACAACAACTATGTTAATGTGACTTAAATGCAGGAAAGAATGATTTAGTATACTTGCAAAAAGGATATATCTAAGATTGAAATTCTGGGCTGATAACAATGTTTGAAATGACAATTTAGCCAAAAGCAGGTAGTGCTTTATTGTTGTTGTTGTTGTTACTTCTCCCTTTTGCATCTGGGAAACATAAAACTTCCTTACATAAAAGAATTTGTTTTATACAGTTTTGATATCTTTAATTTCTTCATCACACTGTCTTTAACAGTAACCAGCACAGCATTTACCCAATGCAAAATTGATGCAACACAACAGATAATTGTCAGCCTCTGACATCAGTAACTGACTTTTGCATCTGTGAAAAGTTCAAAAAACAAACGTTATCTTGGTCTTAATTACACCTAATTGAAATCTAAAAAATGCCATCTTAACCAAGAGCTGTGCCTTATCACACATAGCATATATATCCAGTTTAAAAATTAATTTAAATGGGTCGAGTGTAAAGTTGATTTACTTTTGCTTAACACCCCTCTTTGTAGAGTTTTCTCGTGATTCATTTATTTAATTCTGTATTAAACTGACTGATTTAATTTTCCAGTTTTCCTCACTTGGCACTAATGTACTTTCTTGGATCTCTATTTTCTCTGACTGGCCACAAGAGGATGCTGAGTGGCCTACAGCATCAAAGACATTCAGAGGCTGTCCACTCTGCCCTGTCACAGTGGAGCCTTCTTGTCTGTAGGCGTATGTAGTGATTATTAGTCAAATACTTTCCAAATGTTCAGGCCTCACCCACGAATTAGTGTGGTATGAGAAGCGGGAGTGTCTCAGCCTAGCCTGTTCCTGCTACTCTGGTTACTTCTTTCAGCCTGTGTGTTGTAGATCTTACTGTGGTGTAACTAAGGTATTTTACTTTGGATTGTTTAAATTGTGGCAGAAATATACCTCCATGAAACAGTCAGCAGGCCCTAATTTTTTTGTAAATCTGCTCAAGGACTCATAATCTGTTCGGATGAGAAGTGCAATGAGAAAGCCTGGGCTAGTGGTAGATTGTGGACATTAGTGAGTGTGATGACAGTGAGACAACCTGAGACAGCTGGAAGCATGGGCTCCTCAGGACTCCACCTTCTACATGTTACTGACATGCTTAAGAAGTATATGAGGAGACACCAGAGCAGGAGAATGAGACCTAGTGTTTGAGTCAACATGTACAGTGTGTTTTTATATTAGAATGACGATGAGGAGTAGTAGTATTAGTAATAGCATGTTATAAAAATTACAGTGCTTAACTTGCACCTTACCATATAAGTTTGTAAGCATAGATTTACAAATTATTAGAAACCAGATGCAGGATAGACTTTCAGAGAATAATATAAGTTACATAAATTATGACAAGGACAATAACATTTAACTAACAAATTAAACAACAGTTTTAAATATATCTTATCTACTGGAAGTTTTCAGGTCAAGATACAAACTTTGTTTAACTTGATGCAATTGATGCAAAATAATTCATAGTTATAATAGTTGGTTATTTAGTAGCCTGACCACAAGAGGAAGTGTGGATTGCAGATTCACTCTTTCAGATTAGAGTAATCGGCTCTTAGTTTCTACTAAGAGCTTTCTTTGTTTCTGTTCTTCATGTTGAGCTTTAATCATTGAACAGTTGGAGAGTTGACAGATGGATGTAAACATTTTGATATTTGCATCTATTGCTCTTTCCTCCCCCTGTGAAATTTGCCCTCTAATGCCCCCTCTCCCCTGATCAATATAAGGCGACTGCTGGACAGTTTTTGTATCCTGCTGTGATGCGTCATGGCATGTGGCCACATTGTGTCACTCAATATTAGATGGATTGTGAGGCTGAATAAATGCAATACTTCTATTTTAAGACGACAAAATGAATTCCTGCATACAGATGCATTCTTCAAAGGATTACTAAAAAATTCGATTTATGTCACACTGATGCAGCCTGGAACAGCTGGTCTGACTTTGACATCAGACACTGATATAGATAGCCTTGGTTCCCTTGTGCTGGCATTAGATACCCAGAACTCTGCCAGTGAGATGAGGTGTGGCAGTACATTCATCTTCTGCGTAATTTACTTTGAAACTGCGTCCATTAGATGCTGCTCATTGTCAGGATATGTAGCCACAGGTCTTTTATTTACACTATGTACAGTAAATATCAGCCCTCCCATGAATGTTTGGCTTTCAGGGCTGCTGTGCAGCTCAACACATAAAATTGCGTCAGTGTTAAGAGTGCAATCGGTCAGACAGTCAGTGGTTTGAAATATAGGGCAGTAAGAACAAGTTGCATTTGAGGGTTTCACTTTTTCTCTTGTTCTCGGCATCTACATTTGGTATCACGCATTTCTTAAGATGTCTTTTTATAATGTGCTTGGTTGAGCTCAGCAACATAGAAGCTATTTGAAGCAGGGGGTCTGGGGTCACGTTATCAGTTGCCTGACCTGTCAGAGAGGACCAGGTGTTAAAGTGTTTCTCGCAAGTGCTATTATTTTGGAGTCTCAGTTATTTGTGTGTCTACATTGTACAATGGTAAATGTTGTTTTCATTTAGCACTATGAGCTTTCTGTAAAATTACAATATACCTTCAAAGTCTTTTTTTTTTTTTTTTTTTTTTTTTTTTTTTTATTTGTG
>VVAS01055734.1:0-10047 GCA_015103295.1 Ptychochromis oligacanthus
AAAAAAAAAAAAAAAATTTTAAAGAATGTAATGCAGAATTTTTTAATCCCTAAAATCAATATTAGCATCCGCTCATGAAATCCAGATTATGCTTGATGTAATGCCGGCATAGATGCGGGTGATAAACAGGAATTGTTTCGTGCAGGTTAATTTCTGGTGTTTTTACCTCATTTTGTCAGCCCCATGATGGTCCATCAAGAAAAAGCTGATAAATAAACTTTTTAAGGTGAAACCGTTGTTTTTTTTTGGGGGGGGGGGTTATGCAAACCAAATGCCAGACATACGCACCATCCAGTCATCGATTTCTACCTGCTAAAAAAGATCAACTTATGCAAACTCTTGTCTAGATAGCCCCATTAGGTGGGCGCTGCCCCTAATTAGGCTGCTTCAAGGTGTGCCACCAGTGGCCACTGTGGTCTATTTCTGGTTGAGTGTGGTACAGGCAGCCCCTGGGCATATAGGAGCAGACCAGCACATTAGCAGGCTAAATGAAGAGGAAAATTGGTGTAATGTCATATTAAGGATTCATCACTGTGCCCCCCTTAATGGGTAATGAAGGGGACACACATGTCAGAGAGAGATCTCATCTACAGGGACCTCAGCTGCTGGCCCACCCCTCTTCATTACCATCCAGCCTATGCCTGTGGCCCTTTTTATTTAACACTATTGCACTCTCTCCCTCCCTGCCTCCCTACTCACCCCCTATCCATCTATCTATCTGTCTGTATGTCTGTCTGTAACCAAATGGATTTGCAATCACATTAAAGATTTATTTTTTCATTTTTTTTCCAGAAGCAAAAGAGACATATTGCTGATTGTAAGAAACTCATTTAGCCCCTCCCTCTCACAGCAGGTGCAGATAGAGCCACTGTTGTGTATTTCTATCTCCAGCAGCTCTGAAAGCTGATAGTCACATTTAGCTGCGGCTTGTTTTGCATTTTCTTAAAAACCAAACAATTACTGAGGCATGAAGCTATTTTTACAAAGCAAGAGGGCAGTAAACTAATTATCTGTACTATACATCAGTCTGCCCACTTATCTATCTATCCATTTATCTATATAGAGTTGCTTTAACTGTCAGGGTTATTGCAGCCTTGACCTTTCCATGGGGGTGATTATACAGTTGTTTGTGGTAAAAGTGTTGATACGTTTGGCCAAGTGCTTCTGTCAACTCTATCTAAGTCGTTCCCAGTTCCATCTCATCTGTTAGAAGTATTTAACAAGCACAGTGAACTTTTCAGAACTTATTACAGACTAATGTGTCTGCGAAGAGGAGAGCACTCTTCCCCTCCATTGGGAGACAGCAGGCAGAAAGGCAGTGATGTGCTCATGTGAGAATATTAACAGCCAACTTGTTTGGAGACACTCTTATCTAAATGAAATTGGAACAAGGACAGCGAAACATTCCTTTATATAATTTGCATTTGGAAAAAGGGACCCTAGGCTCATTATTTAAGAAAGTGTAAGCTCCTTTTGTGCCAAATCTCATTAAAGCCATCCCTAGCTCCTTTGTTTACTGCCTCTAATCGAGGCATTTATCTTTATTGTGTTGTGCCGATGTATGTTTGCTGAAATTAATACACATTTGAGCCTGGGCGAGGTATGGGTGTACCAGATGGATAATTGATTTTAAAGTGAATCAGAACTGTTGAGCCATAAAATAGGTACATTAGCATGCATATTAATAAGGCAAATAAGAGCACTAAGAGGCCGCCACAAGGCCAGACACAATGGCAGGCTTCATTTAGTGAAATGGTAGGAGAGACAGTGAGTTATCTCCTGCTTTCCCTTCCTTTCTTCTTTCCTCCCACTGTCTTGTTTGAAAATATTTGTGGGTTTGCATATACTAAGACTTTCATGAGGTAGGAGATTAACTTAGCATGTATCTCAGTCTACTGTTGCTTCACTTTTTGCTCTCTCCTTTGACACTCTGTGTGCACAAATTTGGCTGAAAGTTCTTCACTTAGCAAAACCCATTCTAATGCAGTACATCAGACAAGGAAAGTGGCTTTTCCGTTTCAGAAAATGTCAAAATAAGGAAGTATGAGGAGCTGTGGTATCTAAGCCAACAATTTCAGTTTGGCATTTATTCTGTTTGACAGTATAAAACACATAATATCCAATACTTTGCTGTCTGTGATAGCTTTTTCATTGTATCGTATCAGAGTTCTTTTCAAACCAAACAAACAATGAGAGGCTTTGTGAAAGCCGTCCATCTGTAACTTCCCGGTGATGACTTCTCATCAGCAGCTGATGAGCATTGTTATTTTTTTTTCTGGCATAGCCTCTGTCCTACTTCATCCATACCAGGTTAAGGTTCCCCTCACCGCCTCTCAGCGTTGCATTTCTTTTTGTCTGCTAGAAAAAGGGAGAGGGTCTGGGAGAGGCATTTTCCCATTGGGTCGGGAATAAATTGAACTTTTTCATGGACAGCAAACACTGATTAGATATTTATGACCAAGGTCAACCTTTCTGATTCCAGCTGGCAAAGGCTCTGAGGCATACAGAACAGAGCATCACACACATACTCACTCACTCACTCACTCACACACACACACAGACACACACACACACCACACACATGCACACATAGCCTACTCGCGCTCACACAAAGAATACACACGGACAAACTGTATAACAGGCTACTTGTGCCAGAGCAGTAGTATATGCATTGTACAGGTAATTTCACTAGCTAATATTTAATAATGTTTTACTTAGTTGTATTTAATGTAATACCAATTAGGCAGCACTGTCTAGAGAAATACAGCTCATAAATTACTATCTTGACATTTGAATGGTATTGTGACTGCACCCACTTTATCAGGCTAGTACACAGCTAACGAGAGCTGAGAACACACACGTCTGAAAGAGGTTTCAGAGGTCAGTTACTGGGGTATAGCTTACACACAGCGAAGAAAGAGTTATCAAGGCTGATTCATTCCTAGCCTTAAGGACGTCATCGTACTAGGTAATTTAGTCCAGACTTATGGTTGAAGGTGATAATAGCTTGAGGAACACAGATAAAGACTTGGACATATACCATAATTAGGGGGTTAATTATGTTTATATTACCTTTGATGGTGCTCAAGCTCTCACTCGCTCCCCCCACACACTCTTCTCAAATTTTCTTATGTCTGTATACGGCTTCCTAGCTGCCTGCTCCCTCACACCCAGTTTCTCAATATGTTGCCCACAGCTGCTTCTGTCTGAAAACTGTCCAGCTAATTAACTGGTGGGTCTGTGGTAGTAATAAGAATCATGACAGCAGATGAACAATACATCTGCTACTCTTAAATTTTTCTAATGACACTGGGTCCTCTTTGGGCCTCATTGCAACTTGCCATTTACCCAGGGACTGTAATAGCCTCTAAATAAGTATCTACCCTCACAAAAAACGCTTGGGTTTATAGTTGACACTTTTCACATTTGCCATCATCACCAAGATGTATAATTCACTAGCTGAGGTTAGGTACTGACTTAACTGTGAAAAAGGGATGCCTGGTAATTCTAGTTCTGGTTTATTGCAGATATCTATCAGTACAGTGCACGTGAGATCATCAATCAGTCAATCAATATTGATTTAACTCTGCATAAACTTTACTTATGTACATTTTCACTGATGAAATATACCCAATGAAAGATTGAGTGTGACTTTAACTTGAAATATTTTGTAAATGCTTTTGGAATCCTAGAATTTGCATGTATATATATCATATCGATGAGTAAATCCATATAAAGATTGCCATAGTGTTCAAAACCTCCATTTGATGTTTGTTTAGTCAGATCGTTAACCATATAGGTTGTATTTAAGTACTCTGATAGGCTAAATACATCTAGCACATACTTGTAATTTCCATAAGACATCAGTTATCCTTTTAGCTTTAGATAACAAGTAACTAAATAACAAGTAAGTCCTATTTCTGTTTTAATTTCCCTGTAAAAGCTTCCTTTAACCAGTAAAAACAAACAAGCAAACAATAATATCAGGCTGTAGGTGCAGATGCGCAGCTATCCCTTACTTGGCCATGACATCTTTTTGACAAACTACTGTACATCTAGCTATATTAACACATGAACCTCTCTGTTACAGTGAAGATATACAGAACATAAACAGACACCGACATTTCAAGGAGCCTGCTATAAAGCGTTATTACGCTGAGCTATAAAAATGTCAGATAGCTTATGGTTAAATAAAGAGTGGAAATGAATTAGACAGTTAAGAACCAAGAGCAGCTGTATTTGTGTGGGAGCATATCAGTGCTTTGGTTTCCAACCATTTGCTAAATTTGGGACTAGTTCTCAATATCCAACCCAAATGAAGGCCTGAACCAAAACTGCACGAAGATGAAAAAAAGCTGAATAATAACTGCTTTGAGGCTGTTGAAGTACATGTCCATACATTTTCTTAACCGCTTATCCAGTTCCGGGTCACAGGGAGCTGGAGCTTATCCCAGTTGTCATAGGGCGAGAGGTGGGGTACACCTTGGACAGGTCACAAGTTTGTTGTAGGGCTAAGAATTTGAATGTATTAAAAATGAAAAAAAGGTTATTGATCCATATAGGGTTACTTGCTTATTTTAAAGAGGAACCGTGTAAAACTGTGTCATTGTCCATTTTCCATCACCAGGTCTGCTTCCCTAAAATATTTTTTTTTACAATCTGGGCCCTAGTTTTATAGTTGTAGCCATTATTCTTGTAGGATGTAAAACATTTTACAGACTAAATTAATCAGTGAGATCTCAAAATGTGGCAGAATTCCTTAGAAAGAGTCCTGTTAAATACTTGTCACCTCTTAATTAGGCTTGGAGCATCTAGAATAAATCACTTCTTGCTTATTGCAGTTTTTCAAACAAGGCAAGAAACCAGACTTAATAGATGAAAAGATTTTTTTGAGATGTGTTTTTAATGAGGACGTTCCTTTTATTTTTGAAGGGTAACATGAGAGTTTGTTTGTCAAAATGAAAACACTTAGAGTAAGATCCTAAAGGCCATCCTCTGAAGATTTATTTCTCTCTAAGCAATATACAGTTAGGTCTAATCTAGTACTTGGACAGTAAGACAGTTTTCTTGTTTTTGCCTCTGTACATAACCACAATGGATTCAAAATCAAGCAATCAGGATATAATTGAGTATAGGATTTCAGCTTTAATTGTAGGGGATCAACAAAGTAAAAACCACATTTTGTTACACAGCCCCTGGATTTTCAAAGGCTCAAAAGTAATCGCACAATTGACTTATAAGCCGTTTCCCTTTTTCTCATGACAAATTAGGGGGAAAAGGTGGCTGAAGTGTAGAATTTGCATTTGGTAGTTGTTTGTGAGAACTCTTAATATCCAGTTCAGATAGGTGTCATTGTGTGTGGAAAAAAAAAAACAACAACAAAAAAACCATTGCCAGGCTGAAAAACCAAAACAGACCTATCAAAGAGAAAGCAGAAACCTTAACCCATGACTTGGACCAGAATGATGGAAAGAGAAAAGGAGAGGGAAGGGAAGAGCTAATTACACAGGTCAGCAGGTCATTTTCATCAGAGATACATTTATGTGGGTTTTCTAGTATTTCTCATGCTGATTTCAAATCTGTGTTTAGTTTTTTTCTAGCATGTCTATTTTTTGTGATGGAGGTAATTATATTGCATGATATTTGGTATAATTAGCCCAAGAAAATCATACTTTAAGCGTTTTGACATGCAAGTATGCTGTAAATTAACATTGCTCATAACTCAAAAAGTTGATGTGACTGAAAGAAAACTGAAAACAGGTCTGAAATCAGCGTGAAAAACTGATTTAGACAAGTGTGTTGTAATTTCTGATGATCACAAAAAAAAATTTTTTTTGTTGTCCTGTGTTATCCATCCGTAACAGATCATCTGTAAAACATGGTGGAGGCACTGTTGTGGCATGGACATGTATGGCCGCCAGTGCAATCAGTTTGTGATAATTTGTCGATTAACTGTGATAAATCGATGAATCTGTTGCCATCTGCTGCAAATCTGTTTACCGTCTGCATGCACAGAAATTCACATTAAACAGAAATCCACATTAACTCCTTACATTCAGAGTCCAACCAGACCCTCATAGATCCGAAACAGAAATTCAGAAATTCCTCAACAAATAGTGACGTAGTTGCTGCAGGATGGCAACTTCAGTGCAAGATAATATAGGCGCTCGGAAACCTTGCTTTTATATCAGAATAGAACCTAAATACAGCCAGTATTGTACAAGAAGTCGAGTTCCCTATTGCAAAGAAAAGTGTTGCAGGTGAGTTGTGCTCATCAGCGCAGACTGACTCAGACTGATTACAATGTGTTGGCAATCTGAGTGATTGCTTTCGGTCCGAGTCGGACCGGGATTGTTTGGAGACGGGTTACCTCCCACCAGGCGACCTATGCACTCGCCTTGTGGTCAAAACTCTAGTCGGTCGCCGCTACTACTTGTAATGGGTCACCAAATGCAAAACAATTCAGTGCAATCCTCAGGTAACCACCAGATTTTCCTAGTCACAAGGAGGTTGCCATCATATTTTTTTTTATTCTAGTGTGACTGAGCCATAAGGCAAAGAAGTGAAAATGGCTGAGTCAGTCACATGACCCCAACCCAATTCTAAGCATGCGTTTGACTTAAACAAAGACAAAACTGATAGCAGAAAGTTCTCCAGAAATGAAGCCACTTAATGTAGCTGCAGTAAAGGAAAATAAAATAAGACATTTCATGATGTCCACTGGTTTAAGACTTCTGGTAGTCATTGACTGCAAAGGATTTTCATCCAAATAGTACACACTGACACGCTTATCAGCAAGCTATGGCAAAAAAAAAAAAAATCGTCCTTGTACAGAAAAACAGTTAATATTCTTATGCTCAGTTGGAAACAGATAATTGAGGCCATGTTCTTGTCTTTCTTGGCTTATGGTCATGTTTTCCATTGACATGTGTCTTTAGATTCACTTTATCACTCCAGTCTAAGATATTACCATTTACTGTATTCATCATTGCATTTTGTATGAAAAGGTTGGGTGGGCATCTCTACCAGTAAAGTCTGACGGCATTAGTTTTGTTTATAAAGCCCTTAATGGCAACTTGCCATCATATATCATTTCCTTATTTAACTGATCTGTTGTGTTTTAAATGTACTCTCTGCATCCTTTAAAAGGATGTTATGCTGTCAGTGTTTTCTTAAGATTTAAATAGGGGTTGAATGAAAGAATTATAAAGTAAGAAATGGCTTAAAAATTCCTTAGCAATTATGAATTACGTTTGTTAAACCTCTTAAATTAAAGCTGAAAGTCTACACTGCTTCACATCCTGATTTCTTCATTTCCAATTCATTGTGTTCGTGTACAGAGGCGAAGTTACAAAAATTGTGTCACTGTCTGTGTCTGTTTTCAGGTTACATTGGTGTCACATGTTATGCAACTTATACATTATTTATATTCCTCATCCCTTTTTAATCTGTTTTCTGTCTCTCAAAGGTTACCCTAATATTGTGGCAACGTATGGCCGCGGATACACTGGATTCGCACCCAGCTACAGCTACCAGTTCCCTGGTAAGTTAAAGGCCTTCTTAAAATTATCAGTGTTGCAGCTGATTTCCGTTTTTGCACTCTCAAGCAGCACAATCAGACACACTTGCACAGATACACGCTTGCACCCACATACACAAAAGATGGTCAATGTACACGTCAGTCACCAAATAATCTGCAGGGTTATAAGTGTGCTACGTGTCTGGATTTCTCAACGGGGTTTTGAAAGCTGACATATAGTGAAGTAAATTGCTTACTCCTTTTTATCCCATACTTGAACACTACCATGACCAAATGTCTAAAATGGGAGAAGTTCTTCGTCTTCAGTGGCCCAATGTATGCAAATTCATCTGTGGAGAAGTGGAAAAATAAGCATCTCTTTTTGTAGGCAGATTTTAAAATGTGGTCCTTATAATGGAAAATGAATGAAGTCATTTTCTGCATTAAAAGTGTTGACTCAGAGTGCCGGCCACTTTAATGGGACTCCAAATGGCGGGCGTGCAGTCTGGAGGTGAGCAGCTGTACCTGTCTGCTGCAAGAAGGGCGAGTGGCTCTGTGGTGCCTCACTTAGACAGGCATCCTGTCAATTTCATGCTTTATTTAGGGACTTTACACATACTTTGTTTGCCATGCCAGACATCATTCCTTCCACTGATAAGACGGAATGAGAAATATCTGACAGCAGCTCAGATCTCTGTAATATCTTTGTGAAATAGATTCAGAAATGGTTAGACAGGAGGTCCAGCTGTGACCACCTGCAGATCAGACATATGCTAGTTTTATACTTGACCATAGCACTTCACTGTTCCACAGAAGAAAAGGAATAGCACCTACTCATCAGTGTGAGTGAATGTGAAAAGCATACAAATGGGGTCTGTCCGTTCAGTCATTAAAAGTGACTGAAGAGACAAACTGTTTATTTTTATTATTTAGTTCATATAACTGAATTACACCGACAATCAAAAGAACTGTTTTTGTGCAGCTTAGATACTACCCGTAAAACCATCTGAACATATATGAACGGGGTCGACAAAATCAGAGAGATGGGATTGAAAGGTAAAAGAATGATGGCTATTTTTTTTCCTTAGAAGTAACTCTAGTTAAACATGGATTTTTAAATGTTTACTATTTACAGCAAATTAGGGAATATCACCTTCCCCGAGGCAAAATGTAAGATCCCGTCCATGTTAAACTCAATTTAAAGAGTTTGATAAAGCTGTATGATTAAAACAACCTCCTCTGGGCTCGTTCAACTCTTGACAGGTAATTGGAAATTTTAATGTATGAATCAAGCGCCTTATCCAAATTAAATAACCTCAGGCCAAATATTGACTAGTGTCCTTCCTTACTAAGATGTGGAAAGCATCCTCAATTTAAGATCAAAGGCTTTTTCCCACTGTACACAGCCTCGCTGAAACACTCCTATAAATAAATGGAGCTGGGACCTAGCAGTCTAGATCCAAGAAGCGTAAATTGTGGGCAACATTTCAAGGCTTTTTTACACCCAGTAAACCTCAGGGGTCCACTGTTAAGAGTTAAGAAAAGTGGTTAGGAAATTGTTCAATCGTCAAGAAAAAACAGTGATGAAACATTGATTAGTAAAGAAGCATTGAATTAAGTACAAAAAAAACTCAATAAGACAAACAGAAAAAGAGAAATCAAAGCTGACATCGGTGCAGCTGAAACCAAGTTCAAGTGTGCAAAACATAACCTAAAACAGAGCTGAAATATACACAGACTGAGTAAAAGATGGGGAACAGACAGTGCAGCCAGTTAGGCTCAAAGCAGACACCTGCACCGTGGCTGTTAAACAGTAACTGACACTTCCAATTAATTCCAACATTGATCACAAAGTGCATTCGATATTGATCACATGCACTATGCTTGTGTCTGTATTTGTCAGCCGTGACGTGCCTACAAAATAGTTCCATCATAGCATAGGCATTATTACTGTTTAATGCACTTATAAGGCTTTGCATATTAGTGTTAGTGGAAAGATTGCTGATATCAATCAAATTGCACTGTATTTGTCAAAAAATGGGCATGTATCAGAGCATTACCTCAAAGGGCAAACCCTACCATGGAACATTGGCATTTATTAGAGTTTCAACTTGCTGTCATTGTAAAGTTGTTTTTGCAAGTCTCTTAAGTTAGTGAGCTTCTCTGGCACAGAAGGTACTATTATGTTTCCGAGCTGAGTAATGATAAATTGTTATATTTAATAAAATAAGTGGACAACAGCTTAAAAGTAATACCTAAATACCCTGTGACCATCTGACCACATGTGGTGTTGTAGATAACTGCTCTGTCCTTGTATTGTTTGTGTCTAAGGTTAGGGTTATCCCCTTCTTACAAGGAGGACTCGCACTCATGCCATAATCACAGGGGTGGCATGATAAATTCATGGTACATCTGCAGACTACAAGATGCATTAATAGAGTTCCTAATAGTGTGCCTGTAAAAGAGCAAAAAAAAAAAAGACTGCAGATTTTTCAAGCAACAAAAATGCAAAAAAGCATTTCCAAAGT
>VVAS01055744.1:2415-13104 GCA_015103295.1 Ptychochromis oligacanthus
GTTTGTGTCTCTTCACCAGGCCCAGGTTAAAAAACATAGACAGGAGCAGCGCCCAGCACCTGGAGGTCACAGTTGGAGACTTGACTGTAATTATCACAGACTTTAAGGAGAAAGCCAAACCCACATCCACTTCAGCGAGTGCCGCCTCAGCAGACCAACACAATCAAAGTGGCTCAAGCTCAGATAACACTGAACGAGGTGTCTCCAGATGCTCCTCGCCCCGTGGGGAAAGCTCGTCAATTAACGGAGAGACTCACTAACCTTCACAGCCCCGGTCAGCACAACCCATTCTCCTGCACTCTCAACAGCCTCAACCAGAGATTAAACTTCAAAATGCACATTATTTTAATAATACTATAAATGCCACTATGATAGCATTCACGTCCATTTAGGGCTTTTTTTTTCATTGCCTTCCAATAATAAAGAATTCAGGAGTCAGGATGTAAGGGGTTTGCTTGGTTCAAAGAACCATTGCAGCAAATTCTTATCATGACGAACTGAAAAAAACTGTAGCATTAAATCCTGGATGTCAGTGGAACTCCGCCATGTGTTGCGGTAACTTGTGTTTAACACCCCAGTGTTACATCAGCATCTCCTTCAGTTTGTCATTACGAAAGAAATGTATTGTCATCTCAGAATTGTAGCTCATCCTTGAATTTTGTTATTTTTTTTGCACTTAATGTCGTCCTTTGTTAATGAGAATGTTTTTCTGTTTTGTTTTTTTTAAGCATTAATATCATTTTACCATTATCATAAAACATAACACTGTTGGTTTCTGGCCTTAACCAGCTCTCATTTTTATGCCATTGGATGCAATATCTGTTTACTGTGTAACATTTGAGTACAATTGTTGATGAGTTATTCTCAGTATGCTTCTCCGTCAGTTGGTAGAGTTGGGCATGATTTCATCTATAGAATGGTTTATATTGTAAAATGATGTTGAATAAAGTAAGTTGTAGATATTTTGACATTTTTTGTTTTTTAATTATCAAACATTTCTGTAGTTCTTTGAGGTCCTTTCATACTTCCACCTGCCTACTCACATTTATCTTCTGCTTTGCAGACAAGTACTGCACATTTTACTTCACGTTTGATAGATACTTTGCAAAACATTTTAGCTCATAAAATTTGAGCCGGCACACTGGACTCCTGAGAAGTCAGAAATCAATCAAGCGTAACATTCAACCACTAAAACAAATTTTCTCTCTTCAGGAATGCACGTAAACAACTGTAATTTGGCATCTTAATAAAAAACTAATGATATAATTTTGATTAAGAAACTTGCGCATGCATGTGGATTAACCATTAGAGAAACATTAAAAAAAAATAATTTTGGTAATTACCGATATTGTTAATTCAGGGCAGCTGTGACATAACCCTTACGCTGGGTGGTGATCTAATAAATTTGTTAAGCACTGTAAGTACTGTTATCCCGCTGACAACACATTTGTGATGAAGACATTTAGCACTACTTCACAAATGATGCAATGTGCTCACAGTGGGTGCTTTGAGGTTTAACAAGGGATAGTACTGTTTGTAGAAAAGTCCCCTCCTACAATGGTTTCCATCCGATGTGCTATAATTGTGAATGATTTATCTGCTCTGTGCATGCACCACTTACTACTGTACGGGGAGATGGCTGATAAGACGGAACACGTGTGACAGAAGTGGGTGGGGCGGAAACTGTAAACACCAACTGTGCTTTTCGGCTCACCTTGTGACTTACTAATGAGATAGAGTAGTTAGCTGATAGTAAATCATATGGTGACCAGCTGAGATCAACATCAGCATGTTTTCTTTAGCCCGTTAAACCTGAAGCGCAAAATGCGATGCTATCTTCACACATTTCTCCTGTGCATGAGCTTCGTCTTCTTTTCGTTGCTGTACGTGTTCAGTCAGCTCGCCGTCACCTTAGAGGACAGAGACGAGTGGGGAGTGGAAGAACACGGAATACCCCACGGGAGAAGTCACGACACCGGCCAACTTCTCAGGAAAAGGCCAGGCCAGACAGGCCTCCGAGACCATGAAGAAGGGCTCGACAGGTAGCTTAGCTGGCTGTGTTAACAAATCTCACGCCACAGCTGCAAATGTTAACAGAAAGAAGAAGTTACTGTAAGCTACATCTTCAGTTGCTTCGTTAGCACATCGCTGCTGTTTGACGTTACTTACTACAGCTAGCCAGCTAGCCGACACATATGTCGTAAAATGTAGTTTACGTTAGCCAGCCACCTAGCAAAAAGTAACTTTCCTTATCTGGACAAGCTGAAAATGTTAAGTGTTTTAATTGCTCTGTTTTTCACCCGCAGTCTATAATCTTAAAACGACCATTAGCTACCACCTGTTAGCCAGCTAGGTAACTGATCAGCTTAAGGTTAGCTTTGGGCTGGATTTAAAGGACCACCACATGCTAGACAAATCCAGGAGGGTAGTCGTAAAGCAGCACTAATGTCCAAGAGATGCATTTAATGCCGAGGATCCAAAAGATCATGTGTCTGTTCTGTCAGGTGTAAGTCACTGTCAGTTTCTTACTGGAATCCATATTGGAGACTGCCTGCTGATGTTTGTGGAGTGAACTGCTTATTGGAATCACCTTTTAGGTATGCCTGCTTTTGTGAAACTCTATAATCGATACTGTCTTCAGCTTACACCTTTCACCTGCTTCCTAGGGCCACAGTTCAGAGTACATGCTAGGCAGTCCATGCTTCCACAGTGTTCCTTGTGACTTGTTTTGTAGTCCTGAGTTCAAGCAGTTCTCAAAAACAGGCTAAAGCCAACTCATGGTGATTGGTACTTAAATGATTTGCTGGTTGTTGATTTAGTGGAACAGAAAAAAAAAAATCTACTGCATTGCATTTAAGCCTTAAATCTCTCGTTTTATTTATATATATTGACTGATAATGGAGGTCTGTTTTGGTATCATTTAATCAGTGCTGCACACATCCGCTGCAAATCTGAGGGCTGAATAAAATTAAAAGGTTTATTTATTGTACTTGTGTATACCAGCTTGCCCACACAGTATACATATCTATGTATACATGGATATGATTGAGTGTGACAAATTATATTCATTATTTCCAAACGTGAAGGCAGTAATTCACGAGGATTGCTTGAAGGCAGCAAAGAATGAATGATTGTTCTCTTCTGTATCCCTCTGTTAAATCTAATGACAGTTCCAACCCTACAGGGCTGAGTACCAGGCAGCTGAGACTGCTGATGTTTTCATCACTTTGTTTTCTTTTGCACTTGCCAGTGTATCCATAATGTTGTAAAAATAGAAACCTGGGTTAATAACTGATTTTCTTTCTTCTTCTTCTTCTTCTTCTTCTTCCCCCTACCTCTCTGCTGGCTCTTAGTAAGCGATCAGGCTCTGCAGTGAAGGCACATAGCAATGAGAGGAGTCACCTGGCTGTTGTGGCCTGTGGCCCCAGGCTAGAGGAAACCCTCACCATGTTAAAGTCAGCTGTTATGTTCAGCAAAAAGCCTCTGCACTTCTACATCTTTGCTGAGGATGAACTTCATGACAGCTTCAGAAAATCTGTAAGTATATGCGTATTCATTTGCTACATTTCAAAGCAGCAGCCAAGTTGTTCCATTGCAGTTTTATTTATACAGTGGCACGTCACAACAGTGTTCATCTCAGGCCAATTTACAGTGCAAAGTAAAGACATTAAAACAGTGTAGAGAGAAACCCACAAATTTCATTTGAGTAACACTTGGCAACCAAGGAAACCAGCAAGGGGGGAAAAAACAATAATATAGCCACTAACCTCTGGCAGCTTGGTGGGGACAGATTGGAAACATACAGTTTGAGTCTAGAGATGCCTGCAGAAAGGCTGAAAGAGAGAGAGAGGGAAAAAATTAATACATGGGAGAGAGAAAACCCCAAGTTATGGCAGTAATGGCAAATAAATGTACGCAGAGTGATAGAGGGGAGAGTTACCAAGTGCATCATGGTAGGTACCCCAGCAGCCTGGGCCTGTAGCAGCATACCTGAGGGATGATTCAGAGTCACCAGACCAAGCTAAAGAAACAAGGCTCAACAGACCTGTGACTTTTTGTCAGTTTAGCTACAATGCTGAAAATAAACCTGGGATTATTCTTATTTTCCTGTGTAAATGTTGAATAATATGTGTCACTGGCTTACCAGGCCAGATTATTATTTTTTTTTTTTCTAAATTGGTGGAATGCCGCTTCCTGTCTTTCACAAAGTCTGCTTTGAAAATGCAGTTGCAAACTGTATTAAGGAGCTAGTCTTCTCTGATTTGTTATTTTCATAGGAGCAACGTTATCAAGTGTCCAGTTATGACTAATTAAATAAAGTCTTTACAAGGTTCTTGCACCTTTTTGGCCCAAAGACGTCATTTGCAAAAGAGCTCAAAAAGAGACGAATTATACAGTACTGCTTATACATACAAACCCTGTTAAGAAACATTTTTGCTTTGTCCTTATCTTTTCTTGTAGCTGGAATCATGGCCTCGGACAGTTCGAACCAAGTTTAACTTCACCATCTACCCTATCACGTTTCCCAAGGACAATGCAAGAGAATGGAAGAAACTCTTCAAACCTTGTGCCTCTCAGAGGCTTTTCCTGCCAGTAGGTTACAGTATTCTTTCATTCAAATGGCTCATAATGGTGTACACTTTTGCAAAATATGCTCATTATTTTTTATGTTTCTTTTCCAGCTGATTCTGAAGGAGGTGGACTCCTTGCTTTATGTAGACACAGATATTATTTTTCTGCAGCCAGTAGAACATATCTGGGCCCTGCTTTCTCACTTCAATTCAAACCAATTAGCTGCCATGGCTCCAGAACACGAGGAGCCACGTATCGGCTGGTACAACCGTTTTGCCCGCCACCCTTACTACGGCAAGACGGGCATCAACTCAGGGGTCATGCTCATGAACATGACACGCCTCAGGGAAAAGATTTTCAAGGTAAAGATAAATTTGTTGCATATTAACCACTATCAGCTGTTATCATTGCCTAAGGGTTGTACTGCATTATGTCATGATATATGCAAAGGTGCAACAGCTATTAAAAGGGTTTGTTTGTTTGTTCATAAAATCAATATATGGCTTAGTACACAATTTTAAAAAACAATGAATACAAGGTGTTAGGAACTTTTCAGTTACATTTCGTTTTACATTTTGACTGAAACCTCTAGAGATATGTAATATTCTGACATACTCAGGAGTATCTCTATTGTACCACCAAAATTCACCAGCTGAGGTCACTCTTGTAATTCCTTTCTAAAGCTTCCCAGTGAGCTCACTGACAGACAAACCATTCCCTCTGAGTAGACGTGAAGTGTTCACCAAATGAGTGATTGCCTCAGAATTGCAGGTTTATGGTTTCTTGAATCAAAATGACACAGACCTTCTCTGATTGCTGTGTTTTGTCCTTCCAGAATGACATGACAACAGTTGCACTAAAGTGGGAGGAAATTTTGATGCCCCTTCTCCAGAAGTATAAACTCAACATCACCTGGGGTGACCAGGACCTTCTTAATATCATATTTCACCATAACCCAGGTTTGTGCGACCACATGCACGGCACTATTGTGAGTCACGAATGTTCCTTTAGTCCAGCAGACAAACAAGGCTTCACTAAATATCTTTATTGTTTTGCATGTTTACTATCAAATAAATATTTGAGCGATTTTTAGTGGTTTTCTATAGAAGAAACCCACTTTTGGATTTTCGTCAACCCAGCCATCTTGGTGTGTTACAGAAAGTCTATACGTGTTTCCCTGCCAGTGGAACTACCGTCCAGACCATTGTATCTATGGCAGCAACTGTCAACAGGCTGAACAAGAAGGTGTTTTCATTCTCCATGGTAACAGAGGAGTTTATCATGATGACAAGCAGCCAGCATTTCGAGCTGTCTATGAAGCAATTCAAAAGGTGCAGACATCTTCACACAAGTCCGTTGTTTTTTACCTACCTAACAGGGACGTCTATTTTTTTTCTTTCTTTCTTTCTTTCTTTAAAGATTTACTCAAGTGCTCTTCCTTCTTACCAGTAAGTCTGTTTTGCTACATATATGTGACGCAACATGCAAAACGCACGCAAAGATGCAGACTGAGAAACCCAGATGTGCACAAAAACAGTCAAACAATGATAAGCAATCAAGAAGAGCCCAAATGTCCAATATATCCAGTGGTTGTTACCATAACTTCTTCAAATGTCTCTCAAAACAATGTCCAAAAAATGCAATTTATTGAACAGTTTCTGATGCATAAACTGCAAATAAACAATGCACTATTCTGACCCAAATTCTCTTCCAGCAAACCTCTCGGCTATGAGGGAAAACCCCCACTCGGTGCAGCCACACATGCCTCGAGGTGCGACCTGGCCTGTCAGCCAGCGAAATTTGCCCCCTTAGTGATGCTGGCGGCTTTTCCGTCTTTAGCCTGTGGCAATAACGCTGTGTAGGTTGTAATCAATCGACAGTTTCTTGTAATGCTAGTGGAGTTTTTAATCAGATGTTTAATCATTTACGAACGCACTACAAATGACTGTTTATCTATTTGCATCATTACTAAACCACAATAATTTAAAAAGCAGACACAGTTTTTACATCTTCAAGTTAAAAATTTGTAGAAAACGAAGATAGATGAATGAAATCTGGTTTTGTGCATGTTAATCTAGAAGTTTTGAAATTGTAGGAAACATAAAAAAAGTAAAAAAAAAAAATGAAAATTTTAGATTTTACCCAGGTTTTCACATGCTGCATCACATATCTCAAGATATTTATTCTTCCAAAAGTTTTTAACATTTTCCAGGCACTGACTAGAAAAGGTTATGAAAAAAGATCTAATATTTCAGAGGCATTGTTTATTCTAGTGAGAAGCTGCTCTGGTGTCTTTAGAGGGCAGTTGTGTGGGAAGGCTATACTATTTGGAGAAACATTTGCTAGTTATTACATTATCAATAAGCACTCCAGGTCAGTGCTTTTCTCTTATGGCTGCTTCCATCCACCAGTGCTTAATCAATAGCCTGTTAAACATTTCCATCATCCTGTCTTGGGTCTTCCAAACCAGGCATGTCAGCGCCATCCAGTTTCAGTCAGTGAAATGGTTTCTTGGTATCATGTCAACCGTAAGGTTAAAAATTCAAGCCACAGTTGTTGCATCACATAATTTAAGGCATTCATTCAAACATTTCTACAGGCATTTTAGACACAGTCAAAGAGGTAATTACTGGAAGGCAAAATTTATATTTCTATCACAGGTAATACCACCATGAACACTAAATATCTGAAAAAATAAATAGATCTAACATTTCAGAATTTATTCAAGTCAAGTTTGCTATTGAATATGGCTGCTTTCGACTTTAAACAAATAAACAAACATGCTAATTTAAAGAACAAGGCTTATTGATTACACAGACAGTACATGTTGGTGGGATAAATTCATTGTTGTTTTGATGGGATTTAAATAGGTGTGTTTCACCTGTTTGGAACAGCTGGTTAGGTCTGTCTTTTTTTTTGACACCCATAGAAAGTCAAATGTTTTTAGCAATATAGCATCTTTCAGTTTGGATGACACAGGACACCACGTGGACTAAAAGACAGAACAAAAAGTATGACATTTGTAAAAATCTAATCAGTGTTGCAGCTTATAGACCTTAAAAGTCCAAAATACGGTACATGCATCATCAGTGAGCAAGCAGATCAACCTGAGAGCTATTTCAGTGTTTCACTGGCAGCTCACATTCGATCTGCTCATTTTGATTTCAGCTTACCGGTCAACATACAAGCAGCAATTGGAGGAGCAAGGGAAGCTTCATTAGCTGGTCTCCATCCATTACCGCCACAGGGCCGAGCCTGGCCACTATCAGTGCAGGCAATGTTCTCAGCCATTAGGAAAATGAGCAGGCTTCATTATGGGGCACTCGGCCCTCGTGCCTCTATCAGTTTCTCAGACAGCACAAAAACACATACAGCACATACCATACCCACATGGTTTTAGAAGGAAAAAGAGTCCTGCAGATTCTCATTAGTAAGCAAACTAAATATTCTGAGTTAGGAAGATGATTGTAAGATAAAGGCCCTTGTTTTACTGTTATTGTATTAGAACATAGAGCTGAAGAGGAATTTATCCTTTTGTAGTTGTGTCCTGTTCAAGTTTTTATCACAGCAATCGATTGCTTCAGCTCCACAGTCTCCTCCCACTTTGTTCCCACTCCGTCCTTTGAGGCCAGCATCCTAGAGCATGGAGCAGGCAATTCTGGAAGAAACTCTAATTTCGATCCATCCAAGAGCTCCTTAGTCAGTCCAGTTCCCAAGGCAGGCTCTCTCAGCCAGCAGAGGAGCTTGCAATAAAGGGCACTACCATTACCCAGCCAAGCCCACAGAAGAGTTGTAAAATTTTTAGTGCTGATGCTAGTTTGAGACATCATGATGGCTGTGTGGACAACGCACCCACCACATCCACATAAAAATCAATAGGAGGCTGTTAATGGTATTTTATTGCCTTCTGCAGTATATGAAAGATAATAAAGAAAGTGGGCTTTGAGCAACGTAACACTTTGCCAAACTAGAGTCAAATAAGACGTTGTAAAATAGAGATTTCTTTTATTTACTTAAGCAATAAACGATTGGTGCACCTCAATATAAAAATGAAAGGCACACATCCTTATTTGCATACTGTACGTGACAAAAGCCTTGGCTGCCAATATTCATTCGCTGAGGAGGTGGAAGTTTTTTTTTCTCTGCTGTTTACTCCGTGATACAAAAGCCCACAATAATGAAGCATATCTGGAATGCTGCAGCTGTAGCTTTCACCAATGCTGTCATGCCTTACTAAGCCCATTTGTGAGTAGTTGTGGTAATAGATATTCATCATCCGAACACACTCCGAATTGACAGATATGAATCAAATGCAGAATGTTATTTTGTCTGGAACTGACAGTGATAAATGTGGCACTTAATTCATCTGAGATGAACGTAGTTTTCATTGTCTTATTTTAGCTGTCACAGGAAACAACAGGTGTTAGAAACAAACACTTCTGCCGTATTTATTTATTTATTTATTTATTTTTTAAAGGCACTTTTCAGTCTTTTTGAGTAATGTCAAGAGCAAGAGAAGAGAAATTTAGGTGGGCGCAGCAAGCAAAAACAACAATGTGGGTGTGCAGAAATGTGGTAAAATCTGATCTTTATTGTTAGATGTCTGAAATGAGAAATATAATGCCTCAAAATGTCTACTCTTCATCCTAGTACCAATTTGGTGAAAACATGGAGACCTCACTGCTTCGTCCGCTGGAGGTGTCGCTGCAGACGACCACACATACCTACTGTGGCAGAGCCAGCCACTTGTTTACCAAAAGGTTAAAACAGAGCATCATGTCTGTTCAACAGGACACCACACAGAGAAGATGATGGGGTCACTGTGCATAGTATTGCATAAATGGTGCCTAATGTGGAAAGTTAGTCCTTTGGTGACAGTAAGCTGGATCACAAACAGACTCAGGTTAACATGGAGTCATCATTTGTTTACAGATTGCATATTAAGACCTTGGGATTGGAAAAGGGTGATCTGTTTTGGGTTTTTTGTAATTTATTTTATTTTATTTTCTCACTTTATTCTGAAGCCAGTGTTGGTACATATCCATTAAATGAAAACAATGGGCTCATAAATGTTTTGTAACTGTAGTGGACAATGCACTGATTCCACTTTGCCCGGCAGAGATTTTGGACTTTCTAGCCAAAAGGAAAGAAATTTTCTGTATTTCAGACAATCAGGTTGTATTTCTGTTTTGCTACAATCACTTTGTACGATTCTGTAGTGATTTTGTGGAAAAAAAAAAAGACTCATCAAGAGTATTTTATATAGAGTTTTATATACATTTCCACTCCGGTTTATTTCTCAGAGAGAAGGGATGTTGTCATTTTCAGGTACTATTTTAAGCCACATGAGAATGTTGTTGTTTTTTTGTTTTGTTTTGTTTTGTTTTTAAATTAAAGACGAGCGCTTATTGAAAATACTTTAAACAAATTTCATCAGTATTTATTGTTGTTGGACATCTGTATCAAGAAGCACTTTTGATGTCCATCTTAAGAATTTAACGGGAGTCCATCATTTCATGTACTTCGGTATGGGAATTTTCAATACATTGTCATAGTAGGTCTGTTTTTTCATTAACTTTACAAGTAACAATATGTTGTCCAATAATTGGTACAATATATGGGAGCATTTTTTAATTAAACCAGCTGACATGAATGTGTATTTAAAAACTGCACAGCTGATTTAAGAAACTGATGATTGTATCATATGTTTCATTAACTTTTTTTACTGCAAAGCTGGAGTAAACATTTTAATTGTATCTCAACTGTATGGTAAATAAATATTTTATATTCGAATGGTGCCTAGGATACAGTTTTTTAAATCGGGTTCAGTTCAGTGTTATTTAGTTATACAGGGCAAAATCACTACTGTAGTCATCTCAATGCACTTCATATTATAGGACCCTACTGTGGCTTTTTTAAGGGAAGAAACCTCAGGCAGAACGAGGCTCAGGGAGGGGTGGCCATCTGCCGTGACTGGGGTAAGAGGAAAGAGAAAAGAAGAACATAGAGAGATGACAAACAAAGTCTCTGCGGTATAAGTGTTTATGCTTGCAAGGAAATTCAATTGAAAATGCTGTAACATTTTCAATGTGACAGATTCATAGTATGTGATTTTCA
>VVAS01055744.1:13124-23462 GCA_015103295.1 Ptychochromis oligacanthus
TATGACAAGCTAATTCCGGTACAGTAAAGTAAAAGTCCTGAGCCACCCCTCATTTCTTTATATTTTGCTTCCAAGGAGCCAGACTTTCTTGTAATTGTTTAAGGTGGTCTTGAGCAATAGATTTTCAGGCTTTCTGGAGGCCTTTCAAAGTTGTTCTTTGGACATTGGCTGCTTTTTCAGTCCAGCAATACAATGTATTTGTATTTGTTAGCCCTGCGACAGATTAGCGACCTGTCCAGGGTGTACTCCACCTCTCGCCCTATGACAGCTGGGATAGGCTTCAGGTGGATGGATTTGTTAAGCCACTTAACACTGACTTGTGAATCATTCAAGCATAAAAAAGGCATACCTGGATAGAAAAATACACAATGGAACACTAAGAGTCATGCATTGGCCTCCCTTAGAGCCTGGACCTCAACATTACTGAAGCAGTGTGGAATCATCTTGACAGACCACAACAAAAAGCAGCCAACATCCAAAAAAGACCTTTGAATGTCCTTCAAGGAGCTGGGAGAACTATTCCTGAAGACTACTTAAAGAAATTAGAAGAAAGCTGCCTAAGAGAGTTCAGGCTGTGTTGAAAAATAAAGGTGGTCATACCAAATATTGACTTTCAAGCTTGTTAGAATTGTACAAACTCGGTTTTTGCATTATATACTGTATAACCATGTATGTTTGCACCTTTCAATAAATTATTGAACCTATTTCCCATTTTCCAAGCAAAATATAACGAAATGAGGGGTGGCTCAAGACCTTTGCACAGTAGGAAGTCCTAAATCTTTTTTTTGGAACACAAAACTCTCACTTTCATGCATTTTATTTTTATATTCTTTATTCTAAGCCTGTTGCATCAGCCATCATAACCACGATGTATGAACTGTACTTGTTGCCCACTCACTCCACGCAAAGACTGAGCCATGTCCTAGAAGGCAGAAGCAAACTGAAAATAATGAATCAATGTTTGAATGTGAAGACTTCAGAATGTGTTGTTAGAGGCTAAAAAGGAGCTGATGTGTCTGGGTCAGTAGCCCCTGGCTCTTCATTTCACAGGCAGATTGACAGACGTGCACGGAATGGGCAGTAGGTCTGTGTGATGAATTTAAAGTGGTTTCTATGCTAAGAAGCAGTTAGATATAGCCACTTTCTTCTCAAGGAATTGCTAAGTGTGCAGTGAGTGGGGAAATGTTTTCTGTGTTCAAGGAAAGAATTATCTCTTCACAAGTTTAATCAGTTAGCTCTAAAGCTCAGTGTCATGATGTGAGGCCAGTAGGAACCTGGCACAACACTGATATCAACATGCAACAGATTTGCATATTAAGCCATTAATGGATGTATTCCAGCGTAAACTAGCAAAGTTTAAGGGTTTAAGGGGTTTGTTTATTCCTTTGGAAAAACCTATGGTCAACATGGTTAGATCACTCAAAACCTTACTTACTTGGGGTGGATTAAAAATACTACAGGCTATATGTAAAGCATATAAATTGGCTCTGGTTAATATTTTCAATATAATACTTACACAATGCACTCTCAACAGTATTGACTTTGCTTCTTTAAAGGGATGAAAATATATATTTTGTTTGGGCCTGCAAAAGAAAAAAAAAATCTCCAAAATCCATTTCTCCCATGAAGTGATTATACATTTGCAGAATATTTCATATTAAATAACGTGAAGTGCAGCTCTTAGTGAGATGGATCGCATCTTCAAAAGGCAAAGTATAGTCCGTTTTTAGTGGGAAAGGCTAATGCTGCTGCAGCCTGGTTTCACTCCCCCCAAGTTTAATGGTGATTGAGATCTCATTCTGTTTTGGTCTAACAGGAACTGCCAATGGATTATTCATGTTATTGCTTGGAACACTTGGCCTCTGTGGTGTTCAATAGCGATTTAAAGCCCGGGCATGAATTAAAACAGTCAGGAGCGAAGTGGATCAACACATAGCAAAAAGGTTTAAAGAATAAGCAGTATGCAATATTAGGTACTGCAAAGTTATCAGTTTCATTTTTACCAGAATAAAGTGTGGAGCCTGCATTAACAGTAGTTAAGGTTTGTGCAAAGTAAGTTTCAAGATGAAAGTTGTTTTTGTGTCAAAACCATTACGCCTGCTGTTGATAAAATTTATACACTATTTCCCACTCCTAAACTACAACTCATTAAAATATCCACTTAAATGTGTGCGCAAACCATGCCACTTCTACACATATTTGTGTTATAATACTAAAAGAGCACTTAAACCAACCTAGTGGATAAGCTGGCTGTGGTGACGTAGGCATACACTGACAGCCATCCTGTTCTCCAATGGTCGAGTCCCAGCCATTGCTGCCTTTACTGTTTTATTCACTAACTACTTGTCTCATTGACTCTCTATCCCATTATAAGCTACAAAGTGATATCAAATGAGGTACAGGTAGACACTAGCTAGTTCACATGCTAACAAGACATTAAACAGACACGTTTGACATAACATTATAAATGTTTTTTCTCCACATTCTCTTGATAATTTTAAACTGTTTTCAACTAAATTTGCATATTTATTTAAAAAATCTGATTTGTTCAAGTTCAGACCCTCCATTCAGCACTTGTAGAAGGCCCTTTTGCGGTTTTCCTTACAAACTTTTTGCAGCTTATCAGTCTTCTTAGCAGATCCTCTCAAGATCAACAGATTGGACGAGAAGCGTTATTGAACTGCCATCTTCAGGTCTCTCAACAGATATCCTCTGGGGTTTATGTTTGGGTTTTGGCTTAACTACTCCAGCGTAAGTAGAGAATTGTCCTGAAGCCATTCCAGCATTGTCTTGGCTCTAGGTTTTGGGCCACTCTCATGATGAAAGATGAACTGCTGGCCCTGGCCTCGGGTTATGAGTACTATGGAGCAACATCCTCACTGTCCCTTCCCCATAGCCTGATGCTGCCATGGTATTAGCCAGGTGATAATGTCGTAATCACCAGACACAGTGCTTGGAATTTTGTCTCATCAGACTAGAGAATTTTTGTTTTGAGTAAATAGGCCATTTACTCGTTTTCCATCTAGGTTTTTTTTTTTTTTTAAAAAAGATTGATTAGGTGCTGCTTAGGTAGTTCTGCCTCCTTCTCCCATCTCTGCAGTAGACTTTTGAAGCTCTGTTAGATTGGTTTTTGGTCACTTCAATGACTGAGGCCCTTCTTGCTTGATTATTCATTTCCAAACTTCAGGAAGAGGTCTGGCAGTTCCAAACTTATTCCATTTCAGAATTAGGTCACTTTGCTCCTCAAAGCTTCAGTATAGGTTTTTGTACCCATACCAGGGACTGGTGCAGGTGTATAGTGAGGTCTACAGAGAGTTGCTTGGACTTCATGTCTTGGTTTTTGTCCTGACATTGTTTATTGTGTGGCATTATGGACTGAACTGCCACTGAACTAGAGTACTGTTAATTTTACAGTCCCCAACACCATTTGATAAGGTGTCTGGATAGGACCAATAGAAATGTAACTGAGTACATTTACTCAAGTACTTTACTCAGGTTTCATGTACTTCATTCAAGTATTTCCATGTTATGCTGCTTTCTGCTTCTACTCTACTATATTTTGAATTTTTAGTTATTACACTTTGTACTCCATACTATTAATTTTAAAGCTTTAGTTATTATCTTGCAGATTATGCATCAAGCTACTGGGCAATATATAAGTGATTAAGATTATCAACAGCTGCAACATTAAAGAGATTTATACATTAATAAATCAAAAATTATGATCTAGTAATATCATGTATATGATTCTAAAAATGTCATTCCACATAATGAGTACTTTTACTTTAGGTACTTATACAACCTGTCCACTATTACGCTACTTACCTAGAATTATAACTTTTACTTAAGTAAAAGCCTAAATACTTTTTTCCACTTTGCAAAACAATTATCCAATACAAGATTATGTTTAAATTCTTGTGCAGCACCACTTTTCACATAATAAATTTGTAATAGGATGCAGGGCTGCACATGAGCTTGAAAAATCATGTTTCATACACCATTTTTCTACACTGATTAAATATTTCTGACTAAATATTCCGAAGAAAAAAAAATTCCTGTGGCCCCCCCTTACTGTGTTCTGGGTCCCCCTTGTGCCACCCCATTTAAAAAATCCTGGAAACGCCCCTGATCTTGTCAGTTTGATAAACTGAACAACGTGACGTATGAGAGCAGGAATGAGAAGTTTGTCACAGCTGAATGGACCAGGTAGAAAATCTTTTCCTTCACCATGCATACATCTCCCTGCTCCCTACCCTTCCTGCTGCAAAAAGGATATCATTTAACGAGTGAACATTTTGATCAATAATACATTTGCCTGCACTGCTGAGACAGGTATAATTGTGCTGGTATGTCAAGGTTTAAAACAATTAGTGTAATTTACCGTTGAGCATTAGATATGCATGGATCCTTCAGTATCATGCTGAGAAGTAAATTTGCCACTGTAAGCAGAACAAGATGAGAAATATGCATATGCAAATAAAATGAAATTGCTAGTTCAGTGCCTCCAGTCGGAAATATGGATATCATCTTGTCATGAAATGAAGTTCTATTTATGACAAGGTATGGCTTGGATGCTGACTAAGTCTTCCTATGCACTTCATTAGGCATAAAGTGACTTTTGCAAGTATTGGTAGACTGAACTAAGATTCAAAGAAGTTCATTTAAGCTTTGCCCGAACCAGGCTAAAGATCTACAGTCACAATTCCGACACTTTTAGACTGTGGACAGACTATGGACAGTGCTTGAAGAAAAATGTTAACTGTGGCATTCTAGCATACATTTAGTACAATGTTTACCATGTTTACTATCTCAGGCTAGTGTGTTAGTATGTTAACCAATGGTAAATAATGGAGGTGGATATATAATTCATTAGTTTTGTCTTTTGCCATAAACTACAGTATTTTGGACATATGATGATAAATGTCAGGGCATCACCAAAAGTTACAGTTAATCTTAATTAAGTGTCATGTTCTTATTCAAAATGTCATCCTAATAGTGCCACTGCAAGAATAGGCACCACCAAAGTCAGTATGTCCTTTCAGGTCTCCATAAGGTCTACAGATGTTTATGCCAATCTGTACCGTGGTTGCTAAGATATTTCACCAGCAGACTCGCGTTGTTGTTCTGATGATGCTAACTAGCTAAAGATTATTCCTGGATTTACTTCTCTAATCTTGATCTTGCAAATTCCTTCAATCTTATCCTCCACGAACATAAGGTTATCTGTGTGGATCAATGTTTCGACAAATAATCAATACCACCAGGTCGATGGCCCGGCTCGTCTCAATCAGCAGCCATAAACAACACTTGAACGAAGACCCCAAGGGCTGTCGCCTCTGCTGCCAATACATGCAGGATAGCAAGGCATGTTTTACAGATGTGCAACTTTCAAATACACAAAAATAAGGATGTTGTTACTCAGTCTCACTCCAGCATTGTTTTTTAATGGCCAGGTTGTAGCAAATGTCATTGGGATTGAGTATTCAAAGTGCACAAGTAATGCCATCTGTATTACAGCTCATAAAAGAGGATATCAATCACTCAGGCTGACCTTTTTCCCTGATAAAATGTCTCATCAATGAGCTACATCCTGTTGCCTGAGGGCTAAAGGACTATCTGTTGAAATCAATGCCATGCCAGGAATGGTTAGTGAACAAAATGCTCCACGATTCAATACTCAGCACTTTCTTGATTGTTGACACTACTGACAAGCAGCATTAATGAACTGAGTGTTTGATTAAGTGATTGACTGTGCACAGGCATCCGGCCAGCCACTTTCATGCACCAACATGACAGCAGCATCTGTGGCCATATTGTACATTGTCTGTGACTTGACCAAATGCCAAGAATGTGTTTCTGCTGTCTGTTTGTGTACAAATGAATGTGTAGTTGTGTCTCTGTGTATATCATTGACCTTTGGGAGACTTCCCAAAGACTTAGAGTTTCATTTGCCAAAGTTTTACCACCCTCTAAGCCCTTCTGTGATGATAATGACTTCAGTATCAATGTCAGTCATATTCTTTTTTTTTTACCCATATCCTTTTAATTGCTTAATAATTACAGTGTACAGTGCGAACTTTGTTCTGGGAACTTGTTTGTCGAACAGTTGGCCTTTCCCTTCATCTTTTCAGTCTCCTGAGTCCTCAGTCTCCTGTAGTGTAGGCCATTTAATTGTCTTACACATCCATCCCTCCTCCACTGGCATTTCCTTATGAATCTATCTTTCCTAGGCCCACACACAGAGGTTGCCTTCATTGACTATTGGAGCAGCTTGACCTGTGTGCGGAACCTTTAATTGTTTTTCCCAGAGTCTGACAGCAAGCGACACATGATGGATTTGCCAGAACACTTATCTCTGACATGAAAAAGGACAGTCTGTATATTCCTCAAAAACAAAAACATTTACTGTCAAATGGGAACTTCTTCAAAATCCAGTTAAGTCAGCACAAACTGAATTTTTTTAATGTGTGCATTTCCTAACTTGGTTTTACACCAGTATTTCATTCAAAGGAAATCCCTGGGGCCGCTGTTCCTCAAACTCCACAATTTACCACAAATCTCTTTCCACCTCATGAACTGATGGCTACGATGGAAGTGTTAAATGAGCTGGGGTCTCCAGGAAAAGATGCAGACATGCCCCTCATGTGAAACCTATTATAAAAATCTAATCTCAAAGTAATTTAACATTATATATTTTTTGCACTCTAAGGCATTTGTAACAGTGAAATACATTAATCAGACACATTACAGCAACAATGCAATTTAAGGTTACCAAGCTGCAAAATCCATATTGAGCTGTATAGTTTCAGCTAAGGAATAAAGCACAAATTACTCCAAGAAAGACATTTTTCGGGTACCCTTATTATTTTCAAGGACACTTTGACCACAAAAATACAGAGATGGTTCCTCATCAAAGCTCCTGTAAGTCATTATCATTATTTATGCATGCTTGGAGGATTGAAAGGCCTAATTTATCAGTGATATGACTGATAGTATAAGTGAAGGCCTATATGATTAAGACATGAAAATTTCACAGAATATTTCTCAAGAAAACCACATTCTGAATGAAGCAGATGTGACTTTTTAAGGTGAACAACACCTAAGTCAATGCCTCGTCAACGAAGACTTGGATTGTGAGTTTCTTCACAGGCTGCTCTTGTATTCAGATCCCAATTTCAAAGACAGTTCTGTTGTCCTACATAGTGGCATATAGAGAAAAAAGAAAAGTAGCTGATATCTATATCTAAAAAATAGGTTTAGTAGAGAAAAGTTAAGTGCAATACTATACTTAGTTCCCATAATCTCAGAATCAAAAAAGACTGATAGCAACTGCTTTCATTTTATAAGCTGTCCATCATGAGTACAGAATAACTAGATTTCAGTTAAATGAGAAAATCTTTATAGTCATGGGACCTAGAGCGAGTTACTGGTATGTGCCTTAAGGTTTGACTTGACTCTGTTTCATTATCTCTGTCTTGAACTGCATGGATTTCCTTTTAATAGTGCCCAGCAGCCATCCAGTGTTCCATTCACTAAATACTCTACCTATAAAGGTGTTCAAGGAAAATCAGTTAAATTCTCTGATGCACAGTCAATTCTAAAGTGTTACACTGAGTAAAAAGTTTACATTTTGTTCACCAGGTGCTTACTTTTGTTGCAGTAACACCACGTACATAAAGTATGCTGTCAAAAATGCATTAAAAGTCTTAATCGGTTAGTTGTACTTTGGCCTCATTCAGAAAATACTGAATGAAGAAATGCACAATCCGTAAGTGTCTAGGTGGCATTTAACATTAAATAAAGATTAGAGTTGTTTTGCACATGGACTGTATCATTATATAACACATGAATGACAATTTAATAAGAAGATTAAGTTCTAATCCTGTTTGAAGATCAGTCAGGTATACTGTGTGACACTGGAGGATAATGCAGGAGGCTTCTCAAATGATTATCTTATTAACATATAGATACTGATAAAATAATCCTTTGGGATAATAATATGGCTGAAAACATGAAAAAAATTATTTTAATATTAGCTTATACTTTTAGAATAATTTATACATAGGGTAATGATGTCAGTAGCCACAGCATTAGTCACTTAATCATACTTCAAGGTTGAGAGTGTAGGGACATGGTTTGTCAACCAAACCAGCATCCTAAAAAAAACTGCTTGGAGAATTTCTGTCAGTCAAAGAGAGGGTTTCAGATTTGGACCAGCAGGATAAATCTGGGTGGAGAAAGTGAAAGAGCGGCATTTTCCCACTGCTTGAGCAATTCTGAATTCTATCCTGTTAAAATGTAGCTGATCATTGGGAAACAGATATATTCCAGATGTAAATGAATAGTAAAACTAAAATAACAACAGCAGCAGCAACAACAACAACAACAACAACAACAGCAGCAGCAACAACAACAACAACAACAACAACAACAACAATAATAATAGTTCCTATACATTTGATAATGTTTGATTAGTTTGATAATGATAACTAGAAAAATAAAAACAGGAGGCTACCAGAATATCAATTCAAACATGTCTGCCTTATAGCTTAGAAAAACTCAAATAACTTGGCTTTAAACTCTATGAACAAGTTTTCAGTGTTTGTAGTTTTGTGCCTGTTGCCATGATACAGTATGCCAACATTCAGCTGATTGTTAACACAATGAATCCAGTGGAGCTGTAACTCAGCTATTATTGTTATGATGACTGCAATGGCTTACTTAAACGCAAGGACTGCAAAATAAGAGAGGACAGAAAATGGAGAATTGCAATTGTACATCAGATAGATGTTTAAAGTCTGCTTACCAGTCTCTTCACAAGAGAAACAAATGAAACAGTTCTATTTTGAATGGATGGATGGATGGATGGATGGATGGATGGATGGATGGATGGATGGATGGATGGATGGATGGATGGATGGATGGATGGATGGATGGATGGATGGATGGATAATAAAAAGTGTCAAAATGGCCTGTTGACGACTGCTTTCTCATTACAGCTCCATGGCAGTGAAACCAATTCCACTGGCAAGACCTTTCTTATGATCCCCCTTGTCAAATTATGCTCCTGAGCAGACCCTCAGAAGGACTTAAATTGCTTTCTGACCTTCGTCCATATCTCCCTGATCTTAGGTGAGAATCTCATAATGCCATTTTTAAAAACTCTTACACTGGTTAGAGGCTGAACAGTTTTTTTGTAATGAAAATTTTTACCATCTTTTGAAAATGCTCTTAGGAGAATAGGTGTTTTGCATGTTTGTCATTGCAATAGCAATATAATGCTTCACAGGTTTGACATTCTTCTTGCAAGAGTAATATTAGTAATGTAACTTTTTCACTCCAGCACAGCAGCATCAGTGACACCTTTATGTGTTGTTTTGTTTGTGCTGATTAGACTGCACACATACAGTGCCATGAAAAAGTATTTGCCTCCTTCCAGATTTCTTAGTTTTTTGTATATTTGTCACGCTTACATGCTTCAGTTCATCAAATGAATTTTAAAATTAGACAAAGATAACCCGAGTAAATACAAAATACAGTTTTTAAATGATGATTTCGTTTATTAAGGGGAAAAAAGCTATCCAAACCTACCTGGCTCTATGTGAAAAAGTAATTACCCCATAAACCTAATAACTGGTTGGGCCACCCTTGGCAGCAAGAACTGCAACCAAACATTTGTGATAACTGGCAATGAGTCTTTTACAGCGCTGTGGCCCACTCTTCTTTGCAGAATTGTTTTAATTCAGCCAGACTGAAGGGTTTTTGAGCATGAAGGGCCTGTTTAAGGTCATGCCAAAGCACCTCAATCAGATTTAAGTCCAGATTTTGACTAGGCCACTCCAAAAACTTCATTTTGTTTTTTTTGAGCCATTCAGAGGTGGACTTGTTGGTGTGTTTCGGGTCATTGTCCTGCTGCACATCCCAAGTGTGCTTGAGCTTCGGGACATTCTCCTTCAGGATTTTCTGGTAGAGAGCGGAATTCATGGTTTCATCAATTACAGCAAGTCAGTCCTGAAGCAGCAAAGCAGCCCCAGACCATCACACTACCACCATTATGTTTGACTGTTGGTATGATGTTCTTTTTATGAAATGCTGTTTTTGTTTTATACCAGGGGACGCAAACCTTCCAGAAAGTTTAACTTTTGTCTCCTCAGTCCACAGAATATATTCCCAAAAGTCTTGGGGATCATCGAGATATTTTTTGGCAAATGTGTGACGAGACTTTATGTTCTTTTTGGTCAGCAGTGGTTTTCACCTTGGAACTCTCCCATGAATGCACTTTCTCCTGAGTCTCCTTATTATTGTTAAATAATAAACACTGACCACTGAGGTAAGTGA
>VVAS01055770.1:0-13292 GCA_015103295.1 Ptychochromis oligacanthus
TTTTTTTTTTTCTTTTTCTCTTTACTTTTTTTTTTTTTTTTTTTTAGGTGTTAACCCATGACTTGTGCGTGTTTTGTCTTTGCAAGGTCGGACACAGCTGAATGTCAATGAGGATTGCTTATCAAGGCTTGGATAAGGTTATACTCTTTGATTAATAAAAGTCTCTCTGCAATGTAATTTCCTGATGAATGAGCTTCTTCCTTTGTAAGAGATAAGCTAATGAGATGAGAAACATGCTTTCTCACAATTAGCAGTTAGTGCTATCAAAATTGGGTAGTGATGGTAACTATAAATAGACACAGCAGACTGAATGTTAAATCTCTTCCATCGTTTCTCAGACTTTTGACTTTTTGGACACTTTCTCAACCTTTCGTCCATACCATGACAGCTTGCTTGTAGACATGTTCACAGGAAATGACCTTTAGTTCTCTGTGGAAGTCAAACTTCACTGTATCTGCCTGTTAGTGGTCAAGTCCACAACCACAGGGTAATGTAAAATGTTCGTCTTAGACTATATTTGTATTCCTACAGCACTGTGCGTGATCCAGCCACTGTGGCAGCTTACTTGACTCATGACTTAACCATACTGTCATGCAGAATAAGTTATCCACTCAGACATGAAAGCCTCACTTCCGTCTGTTACTTTGCTTAAACATTAAATGACACTTAAAAATCTTCTGCCAAGTAAATCATTGAAACCTATAATGGAACACAACCTCTGAAAGACAACCATGAGGCATTAACATTCTGTTGTTTTAAGATAATAAAATGGAGGAAGACAGAGTTTCACACAACAGTTGCTCCATCAGAAGACAAAAGCAACATTAAAGACTACAACATTTAAACATACATACGGAAAGTATACTATCTACCTGATATAACTGGCACAGGGAATGACACCAGTTGTTGAAAAAGCACCCAGACATTGTTAAATAAAAGCCACTGACTTAAATAATAAAATGTTACATACATTACATAAGTAAATGCTGTAACAAGTTTTCCTGTTAAATTACAGTAAAGTCCTGGTAGCCAGCATGAAACTGCCATTTTTAGTTCATCCAGCCCAAGGACCGATGGGCTCTCTCCGCTGTAACGTGCCCATCCATCCATACGTCCACCCATACGTCCACAATTCACAATAATTGTTATTCCTCCTACAGTATTGGTCAGAATTGAATCAAATTTACACATGATGATCACCTAAAGGGTCTTCAACCAAATTATTCTCAATGTCATATTTGTTTTTATGGGCACTTTTCCATTTTCATAAGAATCGCTACTCCTAAGCGTAGTGGTTTGTATTGTTATGTTAATAAAATGAGTGTTTTCGTGTGCCTTTCTGCCATCTGTACATAAATAGTGCCATTAGGTTAATTTATGGCATATTAATGTCTTAGGCTAGGCTAGGACCATTTGAAAACTAGGGCCGTGGCATAAGCGAACCATTGGGTCCTGACGGCTGATAATGGGGCAATAACTTGGTTCACCGACATGATCAGCATAACTTCTTGTTTTTGCGAGTGGAAAAGCGCTTTGAGGGCTCAAAACAGAGCTGAGAAAGCGGTATATAAGAACCAGTCCAAAACTTGAAGGTCAGTGTGCAACGTTCCACTGTTGCTATTCCTATATTCATTATTCCTATTGTGCCAGCAGATTTTCAGTGTTCTCTTCTTTTACATGGCAGGCGTACTGCTAAAAGCACTGCCTAGCAAATCATCGGGCAATGCCTATGTTACATACCAAGCAGACATGTAAACTACCAGCCATTAAATAATGCTGAGCAATCAAGCAGCCAATAAAACGATCAGTGGAATAACATCAAGAAATTAGGTGCTGTACCATGATGTTTTGGTTCTACGGACCCCTAGTGGCCTAATTGTGTGTGTCTGGCATGTCTGCATGCCTTCATGCACACTACTTAGACCAAACTACTTTCTCCTTATGTACTGAACAATATTGAATTCAAACCATTTAGCAAAGATGAAAAAGAACTTGAAATGCCAAATGATGTGATAGCTTGAAATCTCGCTCTGCCACACATGTTGCTTAACTCTTGTATCTTCTTAGATGGTGATGGTAATGATCTTATTGGTCATGATCATGGAGGGAGTGGTCTTATTAGTTGACTCCCACATTAGAAAGACATGGTTGGGGCTTTATACCACCACTATGCCAGCATCAGTAATATGGTCAATGCTGTGACATGCTGATGTGTTCACATATTTTCATGCTTTTTATGGCCATGGTTGCTACAGACCATGTAGTCATAAAACTACTGAACTCAAATACTTTAAATTGGTGGTGTACAAGATTAATTTGTCCTGGATATGACTGTCTATGAGCCTCCTTGACTTTTCAGTCGATTTTAATTCTCATTAGTTTCAGCAATACATCCAACCAATGAAAAGAAAGCATACAACTTTTCTACCTGTACTTCACACATTGCAACAACTTGTGAATTGTGATGGATCATGAGCTAGATGAGCTACTTCATCACTGACATTCTGGTAAAGTGTATCTACTATTACCTAAAATAACAGTTTCTTACTGTAAAAAAAATATTACAGTATGAAGTGGTATAAAATAGCCTTACAGTCTACCGCTGTCAGTTATTAGGTTACAGTTATGCTGTTGTTTTGGTGTTACTGTAATTTATAGTGTTATAGTTAGATTTTTTTACTGTGTAAACTGTATTGTATATATTTATATGTATCAAGTTCCCTATCTATAAAATCAACATTCTCCATACTGAATAGGGTCTCAGTCACTTGTAACAATAATTCAGTTTCTTGTCTTTTTTAACAATGACGGGATATCAACTTATATCATGATTTACCAGCTCCTTAAAGGGCAGATACACAGAAAGAGAATAGCTATGATGTGGTGAAGTGACCGTAGAAGGCAACTCTGAGATTTGAACTGGATAGGCAAGATAATGGAAACAATGGAAAGTTGGCAAGTACTGAGTTAAGCTTTCATCTTGGAGGAGAGTAATTGAAAGGGCTGCAAAGGGGTGAGAAGAAAATTGTCACTCATGATGATGTGATAAATACATTAGATGGTCACCTGTTCATCCAGATATCCAGTAACGACCATCTTATGCATTAATGGGGCTTTATACAGCTTGGCTATGCTACTGTTTTGTTACAGATTTGATAAATCACAGTTAGAGTCAAAGTGTAAAGCAAGCAAAGGTGGTCCACTGTTAGCTAAACCATAACGCTGTCCTCAGCCACACAAACATTAGAAACATCACAAATCTGAAACAATCAAAGTTTAAATGAAGGGTAACTGGAAAAAAACAAAACAAAAAACAGCACAACACTTCTAAAGCAATGATATCAATTTGAACATTTACAATCCCATCAATTTTTGTGGTCCCTAACACAGAACTGTCTGTAGTCTGAGTGACTTCCTCCTCTGGCTGATACAATATTGCAAGCCTCCTTTTAATTATTATACATTGACTGCATGCTAAATGAGGTTTTACGCAACTAAATTTTTTGCTCAGGTGAATTGTGGTGGACTGAAAATACTGTTTTTTTTGTTTGTTTGTTTGTTTGTTTTCCTAGAAGGCACTAGCATTTTCAGTAGACAACTTTATTCACAAAGAATATGGTTTTACTGTGCAAAATGTTCTTATTTTTTTAAGCAGTTTGTTTCAGTGTGCCATTCTATTGCCCTGAACAGCAGGGGTTTACTGCTCTCTCAAAATTGTGGCACTGCATGGGAGCTTGACCAAGCATGCATTTCTTGCCCTTTATTAAGCTCTGCATTTGCTTGAATGTGTGGTAATTAGGCATCTGGACTGCTGACTATGTTCATCTTTCAGAAGTCTAACAAAAGAGTTGCTGTGCTTTGAAGCTGTCTTTCATTGCTATGTTTCTGTTCTCACCTTCATCTAACAAACAGCAGTTTCACAATTTTCTGTCTTCCTTTGCTGTGCTGTTTGAAATTCACTGAAAGCTGTTGTTGTTTTTGACCTGATTAGAAAACCAGTCTTGTTTCTTTTCAAACTAAACATTGAATCAAACTGATTTTTTTGGGATGGCTAATAATAATGGTCAGTTGTAGCTATTATGTAGTCGGTCTGCCAGCTCAGTAAGATCAACAAGTTTATTTCTCAACTGTAAAAAGTCCAGTCCAGTGCATGGCTTAGTGTCAGAAACCAAATATATTGTTTATTTTGTGCATGGACCACTTTTAAATATTACCCAGTAGAAATTGAGAGTATGATGCTGACAAAGACAGTCTGTTAGATGAAGGTTTACAGCTGACTCACTTAAAATTTATTTTATTTAAAATTTATGCTTTTACATTTCTTTTTTATTCATGAGGACTTGGGCACATGGCCTTGGTGTTCTAATCGTATAGAACCTTTGGCACATTAGAACCCTCCACGTTTTGCCCTGAATCTCATCTTTAGTCACATTAAGTGAAAAGCAGTGTCATGCATAGAAAGGCTGCATTTCATCATACCGTCATAGATACTATTCAGCATTTGTGGCGCTGACAAGCGGCAGTTAGAGGTAATGGTTCCGAGCAAATCAGACAGGGAGACAGAATTAACAGTGCTGCCATCGGTGTTCCAATTTGGCTGAGGCTTTATAATGCATGTCCTCCTGATCCAACACCTCCAAAGAAATCACTGGCATACAGGTGTCCAAGGCGTCCACAGTTAATTCAGGAAGTCATCCTGTTGTGGGCGAAAACAGACGGCTTTTTATGGCTCTTTTATTTCCTGATGAGTACCGTTAATTTCACGGGGCAAAGCAGTCTTTCCAGCTGGCATTTTTTATACACTTGAGACAACATGACTGCATTATCCTCCTTCCGATAATGAATTGGCAAGAGTTATGTGTGTTTTATTGGTATTGTTTCACACTTTAGTTGGGAGGCTGATTTCTCTGTTCATTGCCTGAGTAGACCGCATATCTCATCCTCACAGACCCGAATGCCTATTTATGCGTTGTAGATGTTTTGCCAAGGCTGCAGTCTGGAGTAAATTGCTTCTCAAGTCCATTATTTATTTTCGTCTACACTATCAGCCTGGAAGCTTCTTCCATAAAGATCATTCACATTAAAACTAATTAGATTTATTTGGGCTCATTAAATTGCAGCCTTCCTGTGCAAACACATGCAGGATTTCAGTGTTTTTTTTTTTTCTGTTGCTGTTGTTTGTGCCCTAACTTGACTACAACATAAAACCTCTTTATGACTTTAGCCGTCTCAGTTAAGCCACTTTGCAATGTTATTGTGGTTTGTTTGCAAAAACTGTGATGAAACCACAAAAAAGCAAATAATTACTTTGCATTATCAGATTGATGTAATGCTTTCCTTTGAACACAAAACAGTAATCCCCTTTTATGTTGAAATTAGCTTGTTTAGTACTTTCCGCCTTTTTCTTCCAATTTTTTTTTTCAGTCATACATTTTAATAAACACAAATAGAAGAAGGAGAAGAGTACTTGGAGTATGCCTTCCTGGGTATTATGATCAAATCTTGCATCTCAGACACAACTTTCATATTTGCTCTACTAAATTCATCCATCCATCCATCTATCCTCCTTGTACAATTCTGGATCATGGGGGCTGGAGCATATCCCAGCTGACATTGGGCGAGACCAGGGTACACACTTGGCAAGGTTCTTGTCCATTGCAGAGCCTTGACAAAATCTGTTTATCCAAATTTAAACATAGAACCACTGAATCGTCAGCTGAAATTTCAACCAATAGCATTCTATGACTTGTTCTGTGTGCACCTTCAAGGCAAACAACATGACCTCTCAAACGGGGGAAGGTGACCCTGCCAAAAGGCCTTATGATGAGCTTTTGAGCAGAATCAGGATTCTAAATGACTTCATTATGTTGGTCAACTTGGTATAGTATTTATATGTCATGGTTTCTTCCCTTTTAAAAGTAACTTGGATGTGCTAGGTGTGTAATGTGTCCATTGAGTACTCCTAATTTCTAAATTCATGAGGAGTAGAAAAGTTTAGCTGTAGCTTGTCCAGGTCCGCCACAAGAGTGAACTGGCCTCTTTAAGATTATTGTGCCTCTTGGTGTCATCCATCCTCAGGTCTTTGCCCAGACTGACTACTGCATGAAAAATGGCGCTGACCACCACAGGCTCATAAATTCGCCATGGTCCCACATTCTTTGAAGGACCTGAGCTTCCACAGAAAAAGGAACAAACTCTGGCCTTTTTTGTAGAGTGCTGTGGAGTTACTGGTAAATTCTACTTTGCTTTCCGAGCAGACACTAGTTATTTGCACTCCTCTACAATTTGCACCGTCTCTCCCCTAATGGAAAGAGGAGTAGTAGGAGTCCGGGATCTCTTGAAGTCCATCACTAAATCTCTTGTTGTGCTCATGTTGGGTTGCAGCTGACTCAGATTAAACAGGTCCACAAAACTTTCCATGCTGACACTTGAGAGAGAGACTGATAAAGAGATATTTCTTTTCAAATTGTTCTTTCAGATAGGGCCAAAGAAAAAAACAAAAATACATTGTAATTCTTTTTTTAAACTAGTTTTGTTAATTGGTATAACTTATACAACCATATTAGCCATGACTGATGCATAGATAATAAGTAGTGAGAGAAAAATTACATATTTAAAAAAAAAAAATTATCTATTGTTTGGACTCAGCATCATCAAGTACAATGGAAGTAATGTCTGTCCTTTACAAAACTACAAGTTATTTTCACGATTATTCATGATGGCATTTTCAGAGAAACAAAATTCCAAATTCTGCAACTAAATGCAGGTGAATGAATCATTTTTAGTCTGCTTTGTTGATGTATTGGTTAATATAACCCTCTAATAAATGGTTGCTGTCAGCACTACTATTAAAATTCCACTCAGATCTTTAATTCTGTAGTTGCTTTTCCTATCATTTGTCTGTTGTTTTTTGTTTCTTTATCTAGCCCACCAGCTTGGTTGGTGGTTGCTTAAAAAGCTTTTTGGCAGTACTGTAAAAAAATGAGGCCAGTGAGGAAATCTAGTATGTAATTGCAGTGCTAACAGCAGTCCGGGTTAGCTCTTTGTGCAGGAGTCCAGATACAGACCTGGAGGGCGACTCCTCAGAGACTATTCATGCAAGCTTGGCTGGGTAGAGTCTCAGTGGCCCTCTTCCACAGCAGCTAAGATCATTCTCGAGGAAGCTGAAATGAAATTTTTAACTGAATTGTAGTAAAAGCTGTTTTTGCATCACTCTTTCGACTCAAGATATAATTACTTTCCTTTGTTATATTCTGTACCTTTGTCTCCATCTAAGCCAGTAAATGATAACTGCTATATCTGGCAGATTTTCTTTGTAAAAGGAAGCTATATTTCATACTGTGTGTCAGCAAGAATCTTTCTCTTAAATGGTAACCTGTCAGATCATTCTTCCAGGTTGGCCTCTTTTGTGTACGAACCCACTGAATAGCAGCTGAAATTACAGTTTAGAGACAAAATATTCCAAACTTTGTGAGAGCTTAGAATCGTAGAAGTTCAGTAAAAGTGAAATTTATATCAGCGCTGTTTTATTGGATTGCTTAAGGTTGCACAGGTGTATGTAATGATGTGGCTGGTGAATGTATCTTCATGTAATACTTGTGAATTTCATTTCATTCACCTCTCCCAGATGTATCGCTTGACAATCATTAAACTAAACAGTGCTTTTAATGTTTGTACAGACTTTCATTAACTTGCATTGGCAGAGAGAGATTGAATTGTGTCTTGTCACAGCACATTTTTAGCTATGTCAGTTTACAGAGTAACTCACGGGAACAGCATGGGAGGTTATAAACTTTAAAAAACTGGGTCTCAGAAATGGCTAACTTCACAGTTAGCCAATAAGTGACTAATTTCTGTTTCTCTGTTTCTGTCTCAGACAGAAACTGGTACAGGCAACTGGTACAGGGCTGACAGTGTCACATGGGAAATATGCTGTTTGATGTGATTAGGAGGTTTTTTCTTTGACTGTCTTGTCAGAGTACTGGACTTTGTAAAGGTTACTAAAGTTCTGAGCTACAGGCCTAGAAAGTGGTGGTGAATGAGCAGCCACAGTCAGATCACCAGTGTAAGGATGACGCCAATGGGTCTAGTAAGCCAAATGGAAATCTCATGTTTTCACATCACAGATGATGCACAGTCATCAAGTCAGTTTTATTTATTATAGCTCACTGTCAAAAATTACACATTTCAAGGTGCTTTAAAGTCTGTGTGGCATAAAAAGCCCTCATTTCTAATACCTGCCATTTGAATCAGGAAAAAAAAAAACTCAGAGGAAGGCCCTTTAAGTGAAGAAGAATGATCAAAAGAGTAGCTATGTTGTCAGTCCAGAAAACATCAGAAAATTCAATGTACAGGAAAGAAGACAAAATAACAAATTTCAAACTCATGAACAATGTGATCAGGAAGTTGTCCACCAACTTCCAAGTTTAACCAGCATTGCAGCTGGAGCCTCTTCACCATCATGAAGACCTGGAAATAAACCACAGGAGACAACACTCACACCACGCACACATGTAGGAGAGGAAAACAAGGCCAACATGACAGCATGATACATGGGAGGAGGAATACAAGACGAGAGCTGAATCTCCTGGAGGATGAAGATCTATATCATCCGTAATAAGGCACAGACAGCAAGGGAAGGAGAGAGAAAGATGTCTAAGGAATGCCAGTGGTCCAGCACATTAAAATCGGAGTGCTGAATGTAAAACATAAAACTCATGTACCTGTTAAAGAAGTTTGGTGGAGACCCAGCTCTCTGCAGTTGTGCTGAACTGTAGCTGTGTCACTTCTTTCCTCTTTGCTGATGCCTCACATCCTATTTCTTTATTCACTATTGTCTTCTTCACGACCTGGTTTTACAGTTTATAAAAACAAAGCTCCGTGTTCCTTACACTGTTCACATGGTTCACATGGTTTTTATTGACTTCTGCAGTCTTAGCACTTTTTAGCACTTTTTAGGTTGTATTTTTATTTATTTCTATTTTAAATTTTTGTTGTTTTTCTAATATATCTCTGTTTTTTCTTTCTGACCCTTGTGCTGCTGTAACATGAGAATTTCCCCAATGTGGGATTAATAAAGTCTATCTTATCTTATCTTATCTTATGGTTCGCCATCCGTCTTAACCATTTATCCAAGTTGGGGTTGCGGAGCGGCTGGAGCCGCTTCCAGCTGTCATAGAGCAAGAACAGGGGTACACACTGCACAGGTCAGCAGTCCATCATAGGCCAGTGCAGAGAGAGAGTGTCATTCATACCACAGCCAATCTAGAATCACCAAATAACCTGTCGGACAGATGACCTCCAGCCGACTGTCAGCTTCACACCCAGGACCTTCTTGTTGTGGCACATATAAACTACATCACTGTGCCACCCTGTTAGTTATGAAAACTGTATTTTGGGACAGAGTTCACAAAAGGACATGTTCAAAGTCATATTTGACTGATAAATCTATACATGCAGTTTTATGTCCTGGTTAAAACTAATCTAGATAGTGCTTCAAAATGACTGTTCAAATGATGCCAGGTGGCATTTCAAGATTGCTGCAGAGTGGCAAGACTTGCATCTAGGAGGATTTTGTTATGAACTTCTTTGATTTGACTGTAGTGCTGCTTTTAGGCTCCCTTTGGGTTGTGATTTCTAGGAATGAAAAGAAAAATGTACAGTAACAAATGGAGCTCTTACAGCTCTGTTTTATAATGGACTGTCATTTGCCTGAAATAGTCTGTCCTTTTAATCAATTTAAAAACCCAAGCCACTGCTTTGAAGCTTCCCTTGTCATGGGGAAAAATTAGAAGTCAGATGTTTCAAACACTTAGCTGTGGTCTTTAGTCACACTAGTGTGACCAAAGAATACCACTAAAATGGGAAAACAAAATGTAAGGGGAACGGTCTCTCTCTGCATCCCTGCTCTTAGTGCGAATACCCAACATTTGTACTGGCATATTTTTAGAGAACACTTATACAGTTTGAGATGCATTGTAGCCTGTAATAAGATGTGGGAATGCCCTCCAGCCTGGTGTTTGTGTGCAGTGGCAATTTCTTAAAATGACTCTGCATTCATCTTCCACCTCTAGGATAGACCTTACAGATTTTACTAATGCACCTTCCCTTGTCTTCCCACATAGAAACAATGACTGCTCAGACCAAAACTGACATGTTCATACAGCAAATGTCTTTTATTCTTATCTTGACCTTTAAAATGTTGTCCCAAGTTTGTCATTCTTGTCAGCTGACCAGGGTCATCCTCTTCCCTCCCAGACTTCTATCTGCTCCCATGCTTTGCTGTCTCACCCCTGATTGTGCCCCCTTCATTTGTCACAATGCTCTTGCTGTCTAAGAGAAACAGGCAGTGATGGATGCTAATCACTTTGCCCGTGTGCCCATCCAAGTCGCTGCCTAGTCGACAGGCGCAGCCCAGGCTTCCCCCTTACAGCCTATGAATAAATGAGCTACTCTGCCTCCCCTCATTTCTACCATTGTCTCTGTTACTAATGTACCTGCACTCATTATAGCTGACTCCTACAGATACAATTTTCATTGCACTTGACAGAAAAAATGAACACATAAAAATATCTAGAACCAAGAAGTAATTTATGTTCATTTTTGCTTTATGTAAATTATAACGTCAAAGAATTGCTTTCTGATGTCAAACACAAAGTGAACTTCCACTGGGCTCTAATCTGCTCAGCTATTCATAAAGTGCAGGATATCAGATGTTTCACAGAGTCACAGACAGTCAGAAATATCCAATATTGATCTCTTTGTGGCTTCAAACCATTAATATACTTAGAAAAATATGACTTGCTGGCTACAGTAGGAGAGGTCTCTTGATAAAGCTACCTCAAAATAACCACTTTGATCTTGGCAGGCCCCGTGTTGTGTTTGTTTGCACAGATGGCTTTGTTGCTTAGAATAATGGCTTGAAATATATCTGGTTGGACTGATTAAAATTCATGTTGCACAAATATAAGAACTGATTCCTTTCCAGTCTGAATTCATAAAACCTTTTTTGCAATGCATGAACAGAAACTGAAAATTTAAATTTACTCTATTTACTATATTTAGGGAAAAAAAACAAAATTCTGGGAACAAAAATCTACCCACTCCTACAATGTGTTTTGTGTTTGAGTGCTTCTCTGGGGTGCTGACTTGGGCTTCCCAATCCATTTTCAGTAATGAGTGGCTAAATTCTTTTGACAGGAAACATTTCAATCACTTAAATATTGATGAAAATCACTCACATGGCATTATTTAAGGAAAACATTGGCCCTATCCCAATGAGTGATTGCTTTGGCTCTCCAGAAACTTGATAGGAGTTTTAGAATAATGTGCTGAATTCTTAAACCACAAGAAAAGTTCTGAAAAGTCAGATGTTTTCAGAATTACTTGGATTAAATGCTTCACATGAATTGCTTAATAAGTCAGCTGAAATATAATTTTTTAGTTAATGATTTAGGCTTCATTCACCTCTTCCATGGGATTAAGTAAACAAGTATACAAACACACTTTTATGAAACTCAATAATTATAGTCTTTTTTTAAGCTACACAAAAGCAGTGTACCACTGTAATCCATTCAAATTTAGGCAGGCATAAGTAATTTAACTGATTAGCTTCACAAGTTAAATATTATACTTTGTCTTTTAAAGCTTTTAAAGTCTGCAGTGTTCAACTTGATACACATCAGCAAAATAGCTTGACATTAACTTTTGGAGCCCTTTCTTCTCACAGTGAGCCGGGCATCACTCTGCAAACAATTATCTGTACTAACATGGTGATGGCCATTAACCCAGCAATCCACTTCACTCATGGTTTCACATGGAGGTAAATGAAGCACACCCTGAGCAACTGTGAACCTGTAAACATTTTGAAACAAACATAGAAAAACTCAGTATGACCAAACACAAATCACTGTTTTAGTTAACGTCCATAATTTGGTACTGCAAAACTGGAACTTAGCAGAGACAGCCAGTCTGGACGGTACAGTATTAAGGCAGACTATAGCAGATTCACACAGTAGAAATGGTGTTATATTTCTAGTGTAGGTCTACTTAATATGCAAAAAAGATCATCATTCAAAAATAATCAGTAATAGTAACTTAAAAATGCACAGAAGCTCTTAATCTGTTAACTGTTTTGAACATTTGTGTTTAGAATATGGAGATATTGTGGGCTACAGATCGATCTAAAAGAGAACCACTGCCTTTCAGAAAGTGCAGTTGTTTTGACCAGGCATTGATGTATACTGTTATTATAGCCCACATACACTACTCACAAAAAGTTAGGGATATTCGACTTTCAGGTGAAATCTATGGAAAATGTAAAAAGTCCATGCTACAGTGATGATATATCATGAAAGTAGGGCATTTAAGTAGACGCATGCAATGGTTATTTCTTCATCTCAAACAATTAATTGAAACACTGAACAGTTGGACATGTGCATTCAAAAGTTTAGAGAAGGTCAAATTAAGTTCACCTGTAAAGGATATAGTGCATTTTAGGTACATTCTGAAATTTCATCCAAAAGCCGAATATCCCTAACTTTTTGTGAGTAGTGTATGTGGGCAAATGAAGGTCGCACCCCTTTGAGTTTTTGCTCTTGGATGTGGTTGGAGGATATTGTCCCTGAACTATGGCACTGCTACCTCGTATCTTGTTTTTCTTCAGGCGCCAATGAGCTGGGTACTCTGGACTTCTGATCAGAGCTAGGTTTACCAGCCAAGTTTATTTCAATTTGATACTGTATTCAAAGCTTTGTATATAATTGGTGTGAACAATCTCAGCAGTTTGTCAAGGTTGATCTGTCACAGGATTCAACTGATGAGTGAAGAGTATGGATTGTAGTAGGAATGTTGTTTGAGATAAAGCAGTGAACCAAAGTATCTAGTATGTAGACTGGTCTAGTGTAAAGGTAATCCTTGATTTTTAGATGCAAAGTTGTAAAAATTATAGTTCATAGTCACAATTGGAACAAAGTAAGTTCTGAGAAACACATTCAGTTATCTATATCATCCACCACAACCAGTGTGACATGCTGACTTTAAGTGTCTCTTCTCCTGAAATGCAGACCTCCTTTATGGGAGAAGTAGAGGAAATGTATTTCAAATGACTTTTTGACTCATTATGCTGTGCAACTTTATACAAAACAGAAACAAGTTGTTGCTTTTGTTGTGGAGTATGCTGCGACGACAGTGATTGATAGGCACATTTAAATGGATGCTCACCTGAAAATCCCAGTGGGGAAGTTTCGTTTTGTGCAAGGGCACTATATATATATATATATATATATATATAT